>CANYBF011345813.1:0-15780 GCA_948192965.1 Dalechampia spathulata | reverse complement strand
AATACCCCTTTTTCAAGCTTAAAGCGCATTTCTACTTATCATACTCACTATTCCATACCATAATCACATTATTATCATAGAAATTTCATATAACATGAATTTATAAATGCACAGAAGTTCACATAATGCAGGATGTGACATGACTTAAATGATAATTAAAGCAAGTATATTAAGTGTTATTAAGAGATTTAATATATGAATGAGATATTATGATTTTAAATAAGATTCAAATTGGTAAACTAAATTAAGATGATAGTGACATATATGTGTTTTAACAGATGGTTTTAAGATGGTTAAACTTTTATGATAGTATTGGATATACTAATTACTAAGTTAAAGGATAGTTGTCATATAAAATGAAATTGGTTAAGTGAAGTATAAGTTAAGAACATAATATATAATAATACTTAAGAAATGAATAATGAATATATTATGGCATGTGGTATATGATATGTGACAGTTAAATAATTGATACTGTAATATGAAATGTTGAGTGTTTAAATGTTAAGTAGTCATAAATATATATTTACTATTGGATGTGTGATTAAGTATTATAATGATAGGGATATCTTAAGAAAGGTTACTGTTAAAGTTGTTAACTGGTTATCAGTAGAATACTAATGTGATTAGTTATAAGAATCTAATTAAGTTATAAATTCTAGATATAAAATGATTAGTATTAAGATTATGGCAATTTAGTAAATTGTTAAGAAAATATTAAATGGTAAGTAGAATATTAGAATGTTATTTAATTAAAATAAGATAAGGACATAATTATATATGTTTTTACTGGTTGGTTTGAACAACAGGAATATTATTATGATTTATGATTTTCTAAGAAATTAAATAAGTTCAATGCTTATTAAATATATAGAAGTAATATGTTCTCATTCTTATAAATGGTGAGAAGCATGAAATAATCTATCTCGTAACTGATACTAAGATATAATCATAAATGATAAAAGATTATATAAGAAATAGATTAATTATAAATAGAGTTTTATTACTATGATATTTAATGAATAGTAAATGCAACAGTAGAGGATAACATATTCTATGAAGTAGTAAATAAATTGGGTGTTATTAAAATAAACTATATAAGCAAAGATTATCAAAATAAATGATAATATGGTTTTATTATCTGATGATTACATACAGTAAATGGATTGGACTGTTATAAATGATTTATGATTTTTGAACAGTGGTATATGAATTACAAAGGTGAAATAATGAATGATTTATTTGAAATATTAATTATTAATTAAAATGAACATTGCATTATGATTAGATAATTCTATGGATAATTCTCATGTACCAACAAAGGAATTAAACAAAGTGAAGGATATTCCAGGTTTGTGCTAGTTTAATTGGAAGTTCTAGATCATTTAATGGTCAAAGGGGCGATGGTATGGTAATACAATAGCATTACATAATTAATTATGATATGTTGTTAATTATTCATTAATCATGTCATATATATAATGCATTAAGCATGAACATGGCACAACATGACATGGACAAATAAGGAAGGAGGAAAATCAACAAATATAAGAAAAATATTAAATAAGATATATTAGGAATATGATATATTTCCTACGTGAATTAAATGAAAAGGAAAATGATATGGAAAGCAATAAAATAAAAGAGAAAGATAATGAATGAAAAATGGGTTTCGATTTGTTGAACCATAAGTTAAGTTATGCTATATTAGCACCACTGCGTTTTATACTTAGCGTTTGTCATTTGATGAACATAGGAACAAGCAAAGCAGGAGAGTAGGAACGTTAGCAACGTCGGTAGCTGGATAAATAATTAAGTTATTGGTAATTGGTTTAGTTTCTTTCAGAATTTTATTTCTGAGACAATCGTGCAAATACTTAAATAAGTACTTTGGTAGTAATTAAAATAAGCTTGGTGGTATTTTAAAATAAAAGACAATATTATTAATTATGACGATATTCTTATGATGAAACTTTTATATGTAAAATAACATGTATGTATGTTAATAACTTTAATAAGATGATGATTTAAACTATGTGATAATATGATGATACTTGGGAATGATAATGGATCAGATATAATTGACGGTTTGTATGCATGATATAATATATATATATATATATAATTTCAGCACTTAATTATAAATGTTAAGAATTCCTTTGTAAGATGATTATTAATTTTCTTGAATAGAGAATTAGTAATCATGCTATGGGAGCATGTTATGTAGCCAAAAGACGTGACATGTTTTATTGGTATTAGAGCTATGAAAGATAGCTCATGTAATAAATACATATTTACTACCAAAGTTAAGTTGCACGAATAAGAAGTCTGTTGTCCATGCTGCTGACAAAGGTTATTCTTGTTTTAGGAAACTTTCTAAAAAATCATGTCGAATAGAGCGATAATAACAGGTGAAGGTGAAGATAACTTTACCCCAAATGAAGGTACCTCTGATGCTAGTGTCCAGGTTAGAGGTGACCAAGGGCAAAGTGTATATGAGGAATAGGCTGACCAAGTAATACTTGCGAAACAGTCTGGTACTGCTAGAGTATACTCGGTAGCTACTCAATTCACCCAATATCGTCGCAATGTTTAGGGACATCGTGAGCAAGCTCCTATTGTTGTTATTCCTAATCAAGAAGAAGAGCGTTATTTTAAAAAGTTAAGATCTTATAGAGCTATAGATTATTCTAGTACCACAGACCTATATGTGGCTAGAACATACCGGAAGAGTGTTTAGGCAGATGAACTATTCAGACGGACTCAAATTGGAGTATGCTATCTCTTTACTCCAAGGTGACACATATGAATGGTGGAAGACAATTCCACAGGGTCTTGCAGAACCACCTATTCTGAGCTGGGTAGACTTTTAAATAGAGTTCAGACAGAAGTATGTTCCCATAGCTTATACTGACCAGAAGCTGCAGGAATTCTTGGCACTAAAATAGGGTAACTTGTCTGTTGCTGAGTATGAGAGAGAATTCACCCGACTGGCTTATTATGCTGGATATATTTTGACTTCAAGCTGAGAAAGATGTAAGAGGTTTGAATAGGAACTGAAGCCCAGAATTAGATCGCTGGTGCAAGGGGTTAATTATGATAACATTTCTACTTTGATTACTAATACATTGGGTCAAGAACAAACCTTACAGGAAGGAGATGAGAACATAGTAAGACTAGTTAGGAGACAATTTAGGGGTCCAAGTTCTTCCACTAATGCTCAGAAAAGAGGTAGATTTAGAGGTTCTTTTTGAGCTCATGGATCAAGATTTAGACCATAAGTTCCTAGTATGACATAAAGTGCTCAGGTTATAGGTTGCGGTAATTCTGGACCTGTTGTTTGTTCATGTCCAATCTATGGTAAAAACCATTCTGGTGCATGTAGAATGGGATCTGGTCTATGCTACCAATGTGGAGGTACAGGGCACTATGCCAGGGAGTGTCCTAGCAACAATGTAATGCCAGTTCATACTGTTGCTGAGGGTAGATCCTTTTAGCATAATTCTAGAGTTAGACCTATAATGGGAGCACCTTCAACTATTCATTTTAACAAGGGTCGAGGTAGAGGTCATGGTAGCAGTTGAATGAGTAGTCAGAGTTCTGTGAGTCAGAACACAGGAGCACCTGCCAGAGTATATCATTTATAACCAAGAGAGGATCTTCAAGCTGCTGATGTAGTGATCGATAATTCTCATATCCTTGAACATAATGTACTTGTATTATTTGACCCTAGAGCTAGTCATTCATTCATCAACACTAGGGTTGCATGCTTACTAAAAATCACAAGTGAGAGGTTGGGGTACGATATGATAGTATCTCATCCATTAGGGAAAGATGCAGTAGTGAACATAATTTACCATAAATGTCCATTGGTCTTGCAAGATAAATTCTTTCCTACTGATGTGATTGAGATGCCTTTTTCTAAATATGATGTTATATTGGGCATAGATTGGTTATCTCAATATCAAGCGGTAATGGATTTCAAAAGGAAGATAATTTCTTTTTAACATCCAGAATATTAATCTGTTCTTATTCAAAGGATCAGACGATCAATTGTTCATAGTCTGATTTCTGTAACTGTTGCTCAAAAATTACTAAAACAGGGATGTGAAACGGTATTGGCATATGTTGTTGATACTAAACAAATGAGATTATAGTTGATAGAGATTCCAACTGTAAGTGACTTTCCTGATGTGTTTCCAGATGAATTACCGGGATTACCTCCAGTAAGGGAAGTTGAATTTGAGATTGAGACAATACCTGGAACTGAACCAATATCAATTCCTCCTTATTGTATGGCACCAACGGAGTTAAAGGAGCTAAAGGAGCAATTACAGGAGTTACTGGATAAGGGATTCATTTGATCGAGTATCTCCTTGGGGAGCACCTGTCTTATTTGTAAAGAAGAAGGATGGAACAATGCGAATGTGTATTGATTATCGTCATTTAAATAAAGTGATAATCAAAAATCGCTATCCTTTACCTCGTATTGATTACTTGTTTGATCAATTAAAGGGAGCGACTGTCTTTTCTAAGATTGATCTAAGATCAGGCTATCACCAATTGCGAGTTAAGGAGAATAGCATTCCAAAAACTACTTTTCGCACAAGATACGGCCATTATGAATTCCTAGTCATGCCTTTTGGGTTGACTAATGCACTAAAAGCATTTATGGCTTTAATGAACACAGTTCTTAAGGAATACCTAGATTAGTTTGTTATGGTATTCATTAATGATATTCTAATTTATTCTCAAGATCAAGCAAAGCATGATAGATATATGCGGTTGGTATTGCAATTAATGAGGGAGAAGTTATAGCAGATTGTCAAAATATTCATTCTGGCTAGATTAAGTTTGTTTTTTGAGGCATGTAATTTCAACCAAAGGTATTGCTATTGATCCTAGCAAGATAGAAGCATTTATAAATCGGCAAGCACCTAAATCTGTTACTGAGGAGTGTAGTTTCTTGGGTTTAGCGGGATACTACAGGCGATTTGTTAAGAGATTTTCTATGATTGCTACACCTTTAACTACACTTCTTCAAAAAAATGTACCATTTGAGTGGACCAAGAACTGTCAGAAGAGCTTGGATAAGCTAAAGCAGTGTTTGACTCAAGCACCAGTATTGATTTTACCTACACCAAGGAAGGATTATGTAGTGTACAATGATGCTTCACTAAATGGATTGGGATGTGTTTTGATGCAAGAAAGAAAGGTGATTGCTTATGCTTCTCGATAACTTAAACCGCGTGAACGGAATTATCTAACTCATGATTTGGAATTGGCTGCTATTGTGTTTGCATTGAAAATATGGCGTCATTATCTTTATGGTGAAAAATGTCATATCTACACAGATCATAAGAGTTTGAGGCACTTGAGGACACAGAAGGAGTTGAACTTAAGGCAAAGGTGATGGCTTGAATTAATCAAAGATTATGATTTCCTCATTGATTATCATCCGAGAAAAGCTAATTTAGTGGTTGATGCTCTAATCCGAAAGACTTTTGCTACATTACAACAGTCATTATTGATGTTAGTGTAGGAGATTCGACAATTGAATGCTTTATTGATGGTGCAATCAGATTGTATACTGGCAGAATTGCAGTTACAGGTAAAACCATTGTTGACTGAATGTATCAAAGAAATTGCTCAAAATGATGGAGAATATCAGAAGCAGTTGGGGAAAATTTAGACAGATAATCAAAAGGTTTTCACCTTGGATTTTGAAGGTTTGTTAAGGCATAAAGATCGTATTTGCATTCCAGCTGATGAGGAATTGAGAAAATAGATTCTGAATGAAGCTCATAACAGTCTATATTCTTATTATCCAGGAGGTACTAAGATATATAGGGATCTGAAGCTATCGTATTGGTGGGTAGGTATAAAGCTGGATATTGCAGAATTTGTTTCTAAATGTTTAGTGTGTCAATGAGTTAAGGCTGAACACCAAGTGCCCACAGGATTATTGCAACCTTTGTCTATTCCGGAGTGGAAATGGGATAGAGTGATAATGGATTTTATCACAAGATTGCCTCTAACACAGGATAAACATGATGCTATATGGGTAATTATTGACAGATTGACTAAATTGACACATTTTATACCTGTTCTATAGATTACAGCTTGGAACGGTTGGTGGAATTATACATTTGGGAGGTAGTTAGACTTCATGGAGTGTCGTCATCCATTGTTTCTGATAGAGATCCACGGTTTACTTCTCATTTTTTGGGAAGTTTTCTACAAGCTCTAGGTACTAAAGTGCATTTCAATACAACATTTCATCCTTAGACGAATGGACAATCGGAACGAATTATCCAGATTTTAGAGGATATGTTAAGAGCTTGTGTGTTGGAATGGGTTGGAAGCTGGGACAGATATATTCCTCTCACTGAATTTACGTACAACAATAGTTTCCAATCCAGCATTCAAATGGCACCATACGAAGCACTGTATGGAAGACATTGTAATAAAATAATAGAGATAATTATCAATTGCATATGTTTATGTTGTAATATAAAATAAGAAGAATTATAAATGTGGTGTTTATACTTTTTATATTTGTTTTCTTTTGATGTCTAAATAATTTTGTTTATTTAATTATTTGATCTATAAACTTTCCTCTTAATCTAGTCTTTTAATTGATTTTTTTGTAATCTAAATGATAAATAAATTTAATTTTTAATTAATATCCATTTAAATGTTAATAATTAAATAGACATAACAAATTTCAATTGTTAAATGGTCAATTATTTTTTAAAATTTCATAAACTTTTATTTTTATAATTTTTAATCAATGTAACCTAAAATTATTATAATTTTTAGAATTATTTTGATGATATATTTAATAAGTCATATTTATGGTAAAAGTTTGTTCTACTTGAAAAAATATTTTAAACATTAAAATATTGGTAGATTTGTTTTATGATTATAAAATTAACTCATAATAAATTTTAAATTTATAATTATTTAGTTAATAAAATGCTTTTTCACAAATATATGGATCATAATAATATAAAAGATGTCGACATTATAATGATTGATGTGTTGACTATTGCATTCAATCAATTTTATGTTAACTAAATATTTAAAAGTTGATTTTTAAAATAAAAAAATTAAAACACATAAAACTAATTAATTTATGAAATACAAATAAAAACTAAAATAAATTGATATTTATCTAACAAATTTTCATTTATTAAGGTTGAATATTCAAACAAGATTTCATTTGAATAATTAATAACAATCTATATTAAATAAAAAATAATTGTATGGAGATAGATAACAAAAATCTTAACTAGCCTTTTACAAGTTTCAATTAATTTATTAGAATTAATTAACTAACTTTCATGGTAATTAATTAATTAAAATACATTAATCACTTTTATTCAAAATTAATACGCATGAATTAAACTTCTATTTCTAAGTAATCCATACATATGTTCATCCATTTTCAGACATAATTAATTATCTAAGATGTGTAATTAAATGAGCTTAATCTTAATCACACTTATAAAGTTTAATTTTTATTATCATGATTTTGTATAAAAAATTAATACATAAATTTTAATAAAATAAAATTTTATGAAAAATCTAAATTTGTTAAAAAGAATTTTATTTTATTTTAATAATCTAATAATAATAGTTTTAGTTTACAACAACTAATTTTTGTAATAAAATTATATAAAAAATATTATTTATAATTTTTTCAAAATAAAATTTTAAATGGTATGTATAATAATAAAATTTAAAAGAGATAAAACTCTTATTATAAAAATGGTATACATAATAGTATAATTTTATAAGAGTTAAAATTATATATTATAATATAAAATGTAAATGATATGTATAACAATAAAATTATGTGTTATAATAAAATTTCATTAAGATTAAAATTTGTTGTTACAATGAAATTTTTAATAATATATATATAATAATAATATTTTACTAGAATTAAAAAATACTAAAAATATTATATAAAATGATATAAATAATGAATCAGATAATTAATATTAACTACTCTAAAATTAGAAAACTTAAATTATGAAATATAATTTAGGACCAATTAGCAATTTATCACATTATAAATTTAAAATTAAAAAAATGTAACATAATATTACATTTTAAAATTTTATCACTTTTCATCAAATAATTTTTATAATTCCTAAAGTGTTCCATCTATTTGTTATTGTTATTATATTGCTACTGCTTCTTTTCTTCCTCTTTTTTTTCTTACGTTGATTCTGCTTCTTCTTCTTCCTCTTCATCTTCTTTCTTATTCTTTTTCTTATTCTTGTTCTTTTCCTCTTTTCTTCTTAAATGTAATTTATTTTATTCTTATTTTTACAATTACTTTTTATATAATTTAATTATATTTTTTCATTTTTATTATATTGTTGTTTGTTTTCTTTCATGATAAATATAAATATGTATAATATATATTTATTTATCATATATATCATACAATATAATATACATTTATATACCATATACCATATATTGCATATGTGGTATATATGTATTTATATATATCTATAATAGTAAAAAAAATAAAAAAGAAGATAATAAAAAAGAAAAAATCTAATTTAAGATAAAAATAAGAAGAAGAAGAAGAAGAAGAAGATGAATTTCTTACAAGTATAAAGAGAGGAATAATAATAAGAAAAAAGAGGAGGAAGAAGACAAAGAAAAAATAACATACGAAGAAAAAATAAAAGAAAAAATAATAGATATGAATGAAAAAATAAAACAGTAAATGAAAAAGAAAAAATTATGGAGGAAGAAGAAAAAGAAGAAAGAACATGGAGGAGAAGAATAGGAAAGAGAATTAAAGATTTTAAAAATTAAAATTTAAAAAAAATTAAAAAATTAAAAAATAAAGATAAAAATATAATTTAATAAAAGATTTGATAAATATTTTAATCAAAAATTAAAATGATATAAATTTAAAATAAAACTTTTAAAATATAGGACTAAGGAAGTAAAAAATGTGTTTTTCAAAATTTTTTCCCAAAATAATGCAACATAAAAAATATTTCCCAAAATAATGCTTTTTGTCCTATATAGTTTCTTTTATTATAGTTTCCTATATAGTTTCCTTTATTATAAATAAACAATCTTCTTTTTACATTTTTACCCCTAGGAAAAACTTTGAATACAATTAAGTCCAAAATAAAATTTGTTAGTTTTCATTTATTTTATAAAAAACCAAAAAGATAAGAATTCAAAGATTCTTAGGAATAGTAATTTCAAATACTATTCGAATTAAAAGTTGTGAAAACAAGTTTTAATTGATGATCACACCGAAAGCTCAGATTCAAGTAATCCATCAAGATTAACATCTTTTGTAAATGTTCAAATTGAAATAAATCAACTTCTAGAGAAATTTCATTTGTTAGGATCTACAGGAGATTCACCAGAACAAAGAGAGGTATTAACAAGTGAAATAGGAAAATTGGTGAATGAAAGATTATATGCAATTGAACGAGAAAAATCTTTGAAAGCTCCAAAAAGATCTTTAACTGAAAAAGATGTTTTGAAACTGAGAAGAGAAAAAATTGTTCCCTTCATTTCTGATCCCATAGTTAAAGCAGCTAATATGGACAATAGTAATCTAGCTCAAGACCTTAGAAAGTCTTTAGGACTGGTAGAAGAAGCTCCATTGCACATAGATGACAGAACTTTTAATGAACTTCTATCTACAAAGAAAGCAATGTACAAGCCTAATTATCCCCATAAGACCAAGGAAAAATTCATACCTCGGGATAACCCTTTTAGGCCTGTAATTAGCCCAGCAGCCTTTTTAAACCTTGATTGTGAAAAACATGCTTTATAAAGAATTGATGAATGGATCACAATGATTAAGTTCACAATTAAGTTATGATCATACACCCCTGCAGGTGCATACGAATTATGTAAAGCTACAATGGTAGGAAATGCACAAAAGTACTGGGATTCATTAATAGTACACACTTCGAGCAGAGAAGAAATTGAAAGAGAAGTAATAACAGACGGAGCTATAGTGGTAGATGCTTTGAAAAGAGAATTTTATGGTTTCTCTCTCTCCATAGAATCCTTGGAAAAAGAACAATCTTTGGCAGCGTTGATAAAACTGCAAATTTATGATATGTGCTTTTTTGATAATTTTGCTTGTGAATTTCAAAAGTACTATTATAATCTTGATCTGGTTTCTCAAAATTACATGTCAAAACTATTTTTTGCTAAGCTACCAGAACCATGGCCAGAAGTAGTAAAAAATGCTTTTCAATTGCTTTTGAATGAAGGAAATGTTGTAAATGGTTTAGGAGGACGAATAGAAGCAGTACGGTATGCCATGAGAAAGGCATGTACTGAACTCCAAGTAAGACAAGATGCGAAGCGTCTTCCTTATTTAAACATGAGTTATTATTCTCAGATTGAGTATGTTCCTAGTAGATACGGATGTTCTTTAGGATCAAAACAAAAATCTAGAATACGGTATTCTTCTAAGAGAAAATTCAAAGGTTATAAAAAGAGAAGAATATCGAGAAAAGATAGAGAGATTAGAAAAGGCTTTGATAAACCTTCCAGGTTTATTAAAAGAAAAACCAACCTTAAAGACAAAGAAAGAATAGAAGCTTTTAAGAAAAAGTATGGTAGAGAACCTAAGTATCCAAAAGGAAAACCTCTAAGCAACTATAACTGTTATTGGATATGTGGTGCAAAAACTCACAAGGCTGACACATGCCCACATAAGAACAAAAGGAAAGAGAATCTTTGAAGAATATTCTTTAAGGATGAGAGTCTAGTGTACAAACTAATAGATGAAGAAGATTTATCTGATGTAGACTCTAAAATAGATTCAACCTATGAAATTATGTCAAAATACGAAACTGATATAGATGAATCTGATTTATGGCAAGCACAAATATTCATGATGAACTCAGATGAAGCTGTCATAGATGAAGAGCTAATCCTATTAGATAATACTTTGGTACATGAAGAATCTTTTTAGTAAGAGGATCCATCCAAAAGCTGTTTAGAATGGAAACTATCCAAAGTAGACATAAATGCTATTTATAGCAAGTCTAGATTCAATTTCAAATCTATAGTAGATGTCTTCTATAGTGAGTCAACAGCTCAGGTTTCTAGTACAGAATTAGAAACGTTGGATATCCCCTTATCAATCTCACAAAAATCAAAGAAATGGTAAATAAGGCAAAAGGAGAATATAAGTACATTCACGTAGGCCTAGTCCAAGTAGGATTAGTCCCTTTGTTTAATCTCCCAGCGGATAGTCTAGTAATAGTAGCTATTTTAAATAAAAGGTGGAAATACTTCAAAGATTAGCTGATATCAGGAGTACAGACCAATCTTGTAAATGGTCTTGTCTGGTTTCAAAGCCATCCAAACTACCTTATGGCTTTGAGCGATAGAACATTGGGAAACTCTTTGACTCTGAGGATAAAATTAAACAAGATGAATAGGATGAGTTCCCAGGCCAAGTATTTGGCGTATCACACTAGGATTATTTTCAAGTTAATCAATTCAACTAATCCTGGAGTGAAAAACATGGCTAAAATAATAGAACTGTTCAAGGAAGGTTCAGACAATTATAAGCAGTTTTATAGAAGAGAAATCAATCTTGTTGAGCTTAGCTGACCCAAGAGTTGGTTATTAACTAAACCTATAAAAACTTCTAGATCTATAGGATCTTCTCAAATCTCACAAAAGGGTAAAAATATTATCCTTAGTTTAGAAGAACCTATGAGAGGTTTTACAATCTCTGATCCTCAACTTAGAAGCTACCTTTCAAGAAGTCCATCTTTGAGACATAACTTGAGAAATTTCTCACCAGACCTAACTCCCAGGAGGTCAATTGACATACCTAAGAGAACCATCTCTGATACTGTATCAGTAGAAAGTCATGAGGAACCTTTAATAAGAAGATCGAGACAAAATCAAGAAGGACCTTCTAGAACACAAGAAGAGGATGGTCATTCATCTGACAATAAGAAAATTATAGGATAAAAAGAAATTAGTATTCCTAGCTTTGCAGAAGTTGATGACGATCAGGAACATATTAGGGCAATGAGACAAGTCCCTATAATTCCTGAGGTTGTAAGAGAAATACAAAAAATTTCTCAACAACGTTCCATTCCATTCAATAAGGTTTGGAAATTGGTATCTCCTAAACTAGTGGCATCCCAAAATATCTTTAGCCTTGAGGAAACAAACTTGAGCACATACATTCAGATAATATTCAAATTCCCAGGCTATTATGATTACTCTTTGGATGCACTGATAGATACAGGCGCAACAATAAGTAGTACAAGGCCTAATGCATTACCTGATGAGTGGTGACATCAATTAGCTGAACCAATGGTCCTTAGAATGGCAGGAGGAGAGGTAAATGTGATTACTCACTATGCATAAAAAGTCCCTATCATAATAGATGGTACCCAATTTATAATTAGTAAGCTTTTAGCCTTTCCAGACTTAGATGCAGACCTTGTCTTAGGAAATGCCTTCTTAAAAGAACAACGAGAAAATTGCCCCTTTGTGCAAGATGAAAATTCTGTTTCTCTTGCCACAATCAAGGTTCCAATCCAAATAAAACCAAAACTTAAACTTAAGTTTGGATTTTATCCTGTTCCCCTTTCTGACATCTATGGAACCATGCCCTGTGAACTAAATTTTAGAGTGCGAACCCAACATGGTGACTCTTGGTTTGAACACCTATTTGAATCTAAAAATTCAAAAGATACCAATTGGTATGAATAGTTATGTACTGAAACACAAGGTATAATAGAAAATTCTATTGTACGTAGCATGCAGTTAACTGGAACAAAATGGGATAAGTTCTTAGTTAAGCTTGTTGATAACTTTAGTGAAGATCCATTAAAGTTATGGGTTCTAAATGGCATCAAAGCCAAAATAGAACTAAAAGATCCACACACTATCATCAGAGCAAGAAATATAACATATACTGAAGAGATGATAGAAGAGTTTGAAAAACAAATTCCTGAACTGCTTGAAAAAGGATTAATTAGGGATAGCTTAAGTCCCCATCTAGTCCAACTTTCATGGTAATCAATCATGCAGAACAGGTAAGAGGAAAAGCAAGAATGGTTATGGATTATCGTCAGGTAAACAATGTTACCAAAGATGATGGCTATAAGATTCCTATAACAGGAGATGTCATAGACAGGTTAAGTCTCAAACAACCTTCCATTTTTTCTAAATTTGACTTAAAGAGTGGTTATTAGTAGGTTAAGATGGAAGAAGACTCAATACCTTTAACAGCATTCAATGCTCCTCAAGGAATGTATGAATGGTTGGTTATGCCATTCAGTTTGAAGAATGCACCTGGAATTTTTCAATGAAAATGGATAATGCTTTCAAAGCATTGAAGAAGTTTTGTATGGTCTACATAGACCATGTATTAGTATTTAGCAACAATGAAATAGAACACATGAGCTACTTAGAACAGGTGACTGATATCTTTAAAAGGGAAGGTATGATTCTATCAGAAAGAAAGATATAATGGTTCAAAGAACGTATGAAGTTCTCAGGAATAGAAATAGCTAGAGGTAAGGTATGGTTGTAAGATCATATATCAGAAAAAATAGCTATGTTTCCTGATGAACTGGAGGTAGAAAGCAAGTACAAAGGTTTTGTGGACTTGCTAACTATGCTCGATAATTTATCAAAAATTTATCCAAATACTTAGGTAGAATTTCAAAGAAGACTTCTGATAAAACACCTTAGTATTGGGATGATGAGGATACACAAGCAATAATAAAGGTAAAAGAAAAAATGAAAAATTTACCTTATCTAGAATTACCTTCAGATGCAGATGAGTTGGTTTTAGAAATAGATGCGTCAGATAGTTATTGGGGTGCAGTCCTTAAAATTAAGGGTCGTAAACTTGAACCTATTTGTAATTATTGGTTTAGAACTTTTAAAGGTGAAGAAATGAATTATCCAATTCATAAAAAAGAAACACTTGCTGCAAAAAATGGAATAAAAGCTTTTTATATCTTTTTAGCTCCTAAAAAGTTCATCCTTAGAATAGATTCAACTTATATAAAAAGATTTATGAGTTTGAATTTTAAAGAAGCTAGGCAAACTAGACTTTTAAGATTATAAGAATGGTTCAGTTATTATAAGTTTGATGTTGAATACATTCCGTCTGATAAAAATGTAATAGCTGACTTTCTTTCTCATGAACTTGTTAATATTGTAGATAGATTCTGCAGCCAAAAACAAGCTTTACTGGATATGCAAGAAACAAGGGCATACCAGAAAGTGATGTCCTACAAAGAGAAAGAGAGCTCAAAGTGAAGGCTCTGAGAGTGTAGGCTCTGGTCCTGCAAGGATGTTGAAGAAAGCAAAGGTTCCTACAAACATACTTTATTGGAACTACAAAAGGCATGGACATAAGCATTCAAATTGTGAATACAAAAGTGCTGAAGAAATCCTAAACAAATGGATTAAATAGCAGAAAGTCTAAAAAACCTCACAATTGGACTTGGCTCTCTTCA
The DNA here is from genome assembly GCA_948192965.1 of Dalechampia spathulata. Lineage (NCBI taxonomy): Eukaryota > Viridiplantae > Streptophyta > Magnoliopsida > Malpighiales > Euphorbiaceae > Dalechampia > Dalechampia spathulata. The sequence continues at coordinate 1,258 of CANYBF011345813.1, read as the reverse complement.
TTGAAAAACAGAAGGAAGAGTGGTTGTAGTTCGATAGAGAAAGAGAACAAAAAGACAAGGCCTTGGTCTAAGAGTTTGGCCCAATTAAGAGTGAGCCCTGCTCTGGTGACAATGGTCATATAATGGAAAGTAGAGACCCCACTAAGCTAATTCCTGACAACTTGATAGAGCCTTGGTCAAGAGAAGATGACTTCTTCGATGACGATCTTCTTAATGAAGAGGAGACCCCTCTTGAAGAAGAAGAAACAGGTTTACTTAGTGAACCCTCAGGGAAGTTTGACTATCAGGTGAAGTTTCCAAAACCTGCATATTTCAATACTTTTGTGGAGAAAGTTGAGCCATTAGGATGGAAGGATGAACAGGGAAGAGAATGGGATGAACTTGAAAAGCCCAAAAGGTTCGAGAATCCTATAAAAGAAGATGCTCAGAGAGCATAGACTAGAAATAGTTTAGAGCTTTCAAAAGAAAGTTTTTGGTTGTATTCATAACTCCATAAAAGCGTATCTAAGATGAACAATAACCATCTCAAAGATACCATTGAAAGAGTTGCTGAACACATCGAAAAGCTAGAAAAATGGCTTGGTCTCTATACAAGAGACGAAGAAGAGTTTTTAAATCAAGTAGATGAAAGAAACCAGTTGCTGAGAAGAATGGAGATGTTCCTACCAAGAGATGTTCAAGAAAATATAAGGAAAGAGGTAACCAATTCTATGGACAGAATGTTCAAAGAATCAGTCATGGATGAGTCTTCAAATCGAGTCAACAATGGCGATGGAGAGTCTACACCTGGTAGACGTTATGTCACATCCTGAATTTAGTGGTTCATTATACATTCATAAATTAATGTTATGTTATGTTTTATATGTTATTGGTGTGAAAATGATATAAAATTATAATTATGTTGATAAGTATATGATAAGAATTAAGTTTAAAGCTTAAAAGAGGAAATTGAAAACTTTACCAAAACCACTAAAACAGACTTTAAACGGTACTAAAACGATGATTCTATGTTATATACATTGAATTTGATTAAATGGTTTTGACCATTGTGCTTGTATTAACTTAAATTAGATATATGCAAATTTTGAAAATTTTACATTAAAATTTAATTATGACGTCATAATTAGGTAATGATGATGTAAGCAAATAAATTGAGGTGATTTTAAGGAGTTAGGATATGTAAAAGTAAGAATTAATAATGAATTAGTAAATTTTATAATTAATATTAATAATAGAAAGTCTAATTAGAATTTTAAAT
>CANYBF011345418.1:0-23871 GCA_948192965.1 Dalechampia spathulata | reverse complement strand
AAATGCCGAACCCAACTCTGAAGAAATTCGGGCTACTTTCCCTCAGCAGGAAGGCTCGGGTTTTCCTGACTTGTTTAGTTACTCAATTGAGTTAGCTAGATGAGTCGGGTGGAGACTCCACGTTATTTCATTGTGCACATTTATCACACCACTAGCACGCCGCATTTCCGACATGGGGAATCACAGGCCCTTCCTTGACTTCTTATTTAATTAAACATCAAATAAATAAATTTGTATTAAGGAAGCATAAGTTCATATTTAACTCCTTCCACTCTCCATTTTTCAAGTTCTTCTTCTGTCTTCCTTCTTTTCATTTTCAATTCAAAGATTAATCATTTCCTAAGGTAATTTTAGATGAATTTTATGTTTTTCAAGTTATTTCACTTAGTTCTTCTTATATATATCTTATTTCTTATTATGGATTGCTAGAAATTGAGTTCTTGGAAGTTTTAGAATTTGGTCATGGAGATTATGCATGGATTTTATGAAATTAATAATGGAATATTGAAAAGTACACTTAATTTAGTATGTTGATGCAATTTTTTTTCAAAGTTTCATGTATGGAATTCATGTGAACAAAAACCCTAGATGACCTATGTTGAAGGGACTCTTATAATATTGTGTAATGTGTGTGTGATGTAGATTAAGTGAGGAAATATGATAAAGATGAAGATATATGCAAGAAAAGTGGATTGGAATGTGAAAATTGTGTGAAAAATAGTTGTTGCCCAAAAATATGCACTTGTGTATTTGGTTGAAAAATTTTGGTCTAATGCATTAAATCATTAAATTGTGTATGGAAATGATGAATTATGATGTTAGAATAAAGAAAACAAAGTTTTAAGGTAATTGGAATGAAATTACAAAAGTTATGCAAATTTTGGTACTTAGGGGGCAGCATGTATGTGCTTGTGTTAATGACAGCCTAATGTGGTATTTTAATGCATGAACATTGGAAATTTTGGTTTTTTATTGCTTATAACATGTAACGATATGTGTATGTGCAATATGTTGTGGTTTTAAGGAGATTTAATACAATGAATGAGGCATATAAGTGAGGTGCATAAAATCTAACCGTAACTGAATTTTATAAAGATAGAGTTAAGGGGTTTATAGTAATTATGTTTTGACCACCTTATCATCGGAATTATAGAATGCATACTATACCGTTGGAAATCTCTTTAAATCTAGTCTCCAATTGTACTAATTTTGTAAATTTCTAAAATCATTTGCTTGGGCCAAAGAGTCACGTCATTTAGGATGTCACAGTAGAGCAGAAATTTGGCAGAATTTCAAGCATGCAGCCTTTTTCATTTTGACCCCTTTAATGAAGTCCAAAAATTTTGTATAATAGATCAAATTAAATCTTATTGAGTTTAGTTTTTAATGGTTCAAGAATTACTCAATTTAGAGGTCACTTACTTGGTCAAAATGCTTTCACAATAGGAATTACTCTACGAGGCAGAATATGTATGAACTTGAAGGCAATCATGTTTTAACATCAAATAACTCATTATGTGATTTTATTTTGAATGCCTAAATGAATGGTTATGTACATAAAATTACAAATCTAACATAGGTAAAAATTACCAAATGAATTGTAACTCATATCAAATAAATAGTAACCTATGAGTAGTGCTCTTGACCAAAAGAATAGTAACTTACATAACATAGTTTGGTCACTTAGGGAATGGGTGTTTAAGGTATCTAAACTTAATGTTATGCCTATCTAAGCCTTAAAACTCATTATTATACCTAATGGATAATGTTTTGATGCAAGGACTTAAATTGGTCAGAAGGCATGAATGACCTCTAATTGTGAAGTGTGAAATGTTGTAAGATGCCATTGTGTTGATATGTTATTTGCTAATTAAAGTTTAATAGTGGTTTATTGTCATGAATGATTATGGATTCCTAAATGCTGATAAGTCAAGTATAATATATGAATAACTTTACAAAGTGAATGTAAAATGGAAATGTGACAAGGATGATTTCTCACTTAGTTGCTTATGATAGTAATGTAATGAGTTATATGATTAATGGTATCATATAATCATCATTGCATACGATCAATAAAACATCAATTATGCATCATGTTATGAATCATCCATATATAAAGAAATATTCATGACATATTATACAAAGGATATAAGGAGGAAAAGAAAGTGATATACAGAGCAATATTCATTGATAATGTACTGGGTCATACAGTTATTATCGATTTCCTTTATGGAATCATACAGTATAGGTTCCTATCATGGAACCATAGAGAAATGTTATGTTCCTATGGGAACCAGGGAATGATACAATACCGATATATAGAGAAATGGACCCAGTACGGGATTGTGCATAATCATACAAAAAAGAAATGAAATATTATAGGAAAATCAGAGGGAGAATGCTAAGCATGAATGCATTCTCACGAACATATATTATCATTTATACTTGTTGCAAATATGGAAGTTATTGATGACGAATAGATGTATGAATGTTAAATGTGATATGATATATAAATGTAATGAATCTTATTTGTAGAGAGCTAAGATATGTAGGCACTTGGTGAATAGTAACTTATGAATAGTACTTATTGAATAGTAACTTATGAATAGTACTTGATGAATAGTAACTTATGAATAATATTGTATGTCATATGCATTGCTTATAATAGCTAATGAGTGATGCAAAATGGCATTATATGATACAGTAGTACTGCTTATTACTAATTATTATAAGTTAACTGAAATATGCTATTTATGATATGTGCTCATGTTATTTATTAATTTCATAACACTACTGAGTTTCATACTTAGCGTTTATCATTTGATGAGTGCAGGACCAAGACCTTCAAGTGAGAGTTTAGGCTAACCAATCTATAGTTAAAGGAGGTTGAAATTTCAAAGAACCTCATTCTTAAAGCAGTTTGGGACCAATGTAACATACTTCGTAGTGTCCTTGTATATACAACTTATTGTATTAACCTTAACGGCAGTTATACTTATGTTATGTGCTATTATTGTATGTAATATCAATACTACCTTATCATGTGAAAATAAATATACAAACCATATAATGAATGAAAGATGGATTTATCATTATATATATATGCTTGATATGATAATGTGTGACAACGCATATACATATGAACACTGTAGTAAACAAAAAAAATTATGCATCCTTTGTAGTGTAATTAATGATTTTCTTTCTTAAGAGGTTATTAATTATGCTACAGGAGCAAGTTAAACTAGTTACGGGTGTAAGAATATATTCCTCCCATACTACTTCAGCATTAAAATCTTTAAGGATGTCACAGAATGCATCGATATAGTCATCAGATATCTCATTAATAATTCCAAAGGATAAACTAAACTCATCAATTAAGAGTGAAAACTATTACCTAATAACCAAAATCTGATAACATCATATCCGAAGCCTAAGCTTCTGCTTATCAAAGATGAAAGTCCTATAGAACTCATAAATTAATTCATAAAAACTGGGCAGTTAATTTCGAAAAACCTCTACCAAATAGTTCCCCTAATCAATTTAACATAGTTCAACTTTAGCTTATCAATAACAGAATAATCAATAGACTTACCTTGGACAATTTTGAGATTTACCATCTTATCATAGCGTTTCTTATCTTTCTTTTCAAACTTCAAATTGCCATTCAATTTTGAAATTGGTGGCAGTAGTATACCCTTTGTTCTTTTTGGATGTGGTCAAACTATTAAGACTTCTTCTGACTATTGTTCTAAGTTTAGTTTGGCCTCCTCTATTCTTCTCTCACTAGGTCTAATTTCTATTTCCATTTCAGGTTCTTGTTGTTCCAGTATCATTCCAAATTCTTCTTCTTTTTTATTAGACTTTTTTCTCTCTCTTCTTCTTGGGATTCTTCTGAATTGACAATCATGGCTCATATGAGTCACTCAACATATTCATCCAACTTATCATCAATGATCTTAGGTAGTAGCCAAGTTTTACCAAATTGGTGAGCTCTGGGAAGATTCTAACTGGTGTATAACTTAATTTTGGTATGTTACATGTCAATGGTGGGTATCAAAGTAGGGGAAATCACTCACCATTTTTAGTGGCCGTAATAATCAGCTTGTCATCTTCCACTATTATCAGTTCTTTTCTGGCTCACCTTTTTCTCGCTAATCATCCGTCGCTAGTAGCTTTCCTGGTATGAACCATCTTCAAAATCCTTCATTTGGTGAATTAGGAGAAAGTAATTTTGAGAGAAAAGTGAGAGTGAGAGGCCTACATGGTAAAAACCAAAAGGGGAATTAAATAATCATTAAATTCCTTAAGTGATAAGCAAGAGAAAACTTAAGTTAGAGTAAAATTATGCTTCCCACCCATCAAAACAATGTGTTTCATCCATAGACCTTCTTATATCACCATTTAATTTTTGTAACCAAAAACAATAAAAGAGAATTTAGTAAGAGTAAAATCAATAAAATTAGAAAGGTATAAGACTATAAAAACTAATTTACTTATAAGCATTGTCCATTTACTTTAAATGTTGTTCCCAACTCCATGCTCTTAACTTCAATTGCTCCTTGTAGTAAAATTCTTGTGATTACAAATGGACTTAGCCATCTTGCTTGCAGCTTTCCAGGAAACAACGTCATCCTAGAATTGTAAAGTAAAACCTTCTATTCAACCCTTAGTTCCTTCCACTTCAGATCTTTATCATGAAATTTATGTTCCTTATCTTTGTATATCCTTAAGTTATCATTAGCATCATTTTAGATATCCTCTAACTCTTGAATTTGCAACTTCCTTTGATTACCAACCTAATTAATTAACATGTTGCATTTCTTGATCGCCTAAAAAGCTGTGTTTTATCGCCACTGGTAAATGGTAAAACTTGATGTAAACCATTCTAAAGGGAAACACTTAGAGAGGATTTTTGTATATTATTCTATATGTCCACAAGGCATCATCAAGTCTAAGACTCCAGTCTTGCCTGCTCGGACTGACTATCTTTTTAAGAATTGACTTAATTCCCCTATTTCTAACCTTTACTTGACCATTCCTTTAAGGTTGATAAGCAGCAGTCATGCAGTGAGAAACTCCATATTTTTGAAATAAATATACAATCTCTCAATTACAAAAATGTGTTCCTTTATTGCTTATGATTGCTTTTGGGATTCTAAACCTATTGAACATATTAGTTTTCATAAAGCTAGCAATAACTTTAGCATCATTGGATTTTATGGCCTTAACCTCCACCTATTTCAACACATAATCGATCAATACCAGTACATAAACATTGCTAAATGAATGTGGGAATGATCCCATAAAATCCATACCCTATATATTAAAAATTTCACATACCTAAATACTTATTTAAGGTATCTTATTCCTCCTCCCCAATCCTCTTGTTTTCTGAAAATTCTTACAATGTTTGCAAAATAAATATGCATCATGGTGAATTATCGACTAATATAAACTACTTTTCGATACCTTTATTATTGTCTTTGATGGACCAAAATGTCCATCGCAAGCATACGCATGGTAGAACTAAAGAATAGAATTAACTTTAGTTTTGGGAATGCACCTTGTTATAACTTGATCAATGTAATGTTTCTATAGGTACGATTCATCCCAAATATAATACTTAGTGTTATTGCTAATTCTATCTTTCTTACTCCTCAACAGCTCTTCTGGAAATGACATGGTGATAGTGAAATTTACAATTTCAACATACCATGGGGAATTTTCAAAGCAAATAATGCAAACTCAATAGGAAATCATCATGCTCTTCGGTTGGTTCCAAATTTGATAGCCTGCCTAAATGATTAGCTACTAGATTTTTGAACCCTTATTATCTTACAACTCTAAGTTGAATTCATAAAGTAACAAAATCCAACAAATTAGTCAAGGCTTAGATTCCTTTTTCTTCAATAAGTACCTAAGAGTTGCATGATCTAAAAATACAATAACTTTAGTGTTAAGCAAATCAAAACATAATTTATCTAATTTAAAAACAACATATAATTCTTTTTTTATGGTTGAATAATTGCATTAGGTGCTGTCCAGCATCATTGACGCATAGCTTATCACATGAGGTCTCTTCGAACTCTTTAGCCGAGTACAACTCCTACCATATAATTACTTGTGATGCATAAGATCTTGAATGGCAATTTCTAATTCAATGCTTACATCTCATGGGTCAAAATGAACATCTCCTTTAACCAGTCAAACACTTTTTTATAAGATTTATCAAAAATAAATTCAACCTCCTTTTACAAGAGTTTGCAAAGCGGTTGAGCAATCTTTGAAAACTCTTTTATGAATCTCTTGTAAAAACTGCATGGCCAAGGACAGATCAAACTTCCCACATGCTTATGAAGTAAGGCAATAATTTCATAATATTAATTTTTACTTTATCTAACTTGATACCTTTCCTCAAAATAACATGGCTTAAAATGAGTCCTTGATCCACCATAGAATGATATTTCTCATAATTAAGCACCATGTTCTTTTTGATGCAATGTTGCAAAACTTTAGCTAAATTATCAAGACACTTATAGAATGAATTCTCATGGATAATAAAATAGTCCATAAAAACCTCAATAATGTTTTTGATAAAATCAGAAAAAATACTTATCATGCAATATTAGAATATGATCAACGTGTTACATAGTCCAAATGGCATATAGTTAAAAGTGAAAGTTCTAAATGGACATGTAAACGTTGTTTTTTCCTAATCTTTGGGTGCAATCGTGATTTAGTAAAATCTCATATATCTATCTAAACAGAGATAGTGGGTCAATAAATGAAAGTGGGAAATGATCTTTTCACGTTGCAAAATTTAATTTACGGTAATCAATATAAACCCCCTACCCGTTTTGAACATGAGTGGGTACCATCTCACTATCCTCATTTTGGACCACCATAATTATAGTTTTCTTCAGTAAAACATGTACCAAACTTACCCATTAACTGTCAAAAATTGGATAGATCATACCTATGTCTTACAAATATAGAATTTCTTTTTTCACGACATCCATCATGATTGGGTTTGGTCTACGTTGAGCCTTTCTTACCAATTTTTGATTTGGCTTAAGCAATATACGATGCATGTATATTGATAGGTTACTCCCTTTGATGTCAGCTATCACCTATCTGATGGCTTCCTTGAATTTTTTCAACACTTCTACCAATGTGTTTTCTTTAGTTTTGCTCAACTTATTGGAAACAATCACCGGTAGTGTTTTTCCTTTGCCTAAAAACACATACTTTAAGTGGCTGGGTAGCGATTTTAACTCCAAGTCAGGTGCCTGCAAAATTAAATGAGAAAGTTTAGTATAAGAGCTATTCATTTTTGAACTTAGTTCAATTTTTAGCTCCTTATCCGAATCATCAATAGTCTATAATAAACTATCTTTCAAAACTAATGAGTCTTTATGATATTCAATATTATCTAATATCAAACATAACTCATCCTCCTAATCAATCTTGAAAAGTCATTGAATAAGTGGCTCAATTATTTCTACAGCATACACATTAAAAATGTCATGAGGGTACTTCATTGTATCATACATATTGAACTTAATAACCTCTCTATCGAACACCATCATCAACATTCCCTCATCGATGTCAATCTTAGTTTAGGCTATTGTTAAGAATGGCTTCCCTAATAAAAGATTGGATGATCTCAAAGATATTTTATTGTCCATCTGTACAATGTAAAAATTTGTAGAAAAAATAAGCTCATTAACTTGTATTAAAATATCTTCAAGAACTCTAATAGGATAAATTGTTGATCTATCCACCAACTGTGTCACAACTCCAGTCTCTTTTAAAGGTTTTACATTTAAAGATTCATAAACAGATGAAGGCATAATATTTATTGACGTATCCAAATCACACATAGCATTTTTCACACCAATGTATCTGATTTTAATAGGGATTGTAAATACACCTTTTTTCCCTGCACTTAGGCAACATTTTCCTTTGAATGAAGGCTAAGATACTTTTGTTAACACTCACTTTTTAAAACCCAATTAACTTTCTTTTATTCATACATATATCCTTTAAGAATTCAGCATACCTGGGGACTTACTTGATTGCATCAAGTAAATGAATATTAACTTGGTGTTGACACTGCATTTTCGCCCCTTGTACGTGCATGCTTAGTTACCCCTTTTAGGCATGTATTCTGATTTGTTTTCTTATTAGGACAACTTTATATGGGTTCCCATTCCTAAGATTAAGTTGCATACATGGGTTTTATGCCATCACATATCATTTGGGCCTATGGTATGCCCACCATTTAGCCCGTGTAAGATGGCACCCTTGGTGGGCCTCTAACTAGTATAATTGGAGGAAGGGCACTTTATCCCACATTGCCAACCTAGGGTTGGCACACCTCTTAAGGTTCCTATAAATACCCTTGGGTAATAGCCTTACGTACATAAATTCTAACATAGAATAACATTTTAATTCTAAAGCATAAGCTTTTCAGAATTAAAATAAAATACAATACCTAATTAAATAATTAATTAGGATTAGTGATAAACTTGATTTTCACTAAAATCCCTAAGCTTTTGGATTTAGAGAAGATTTTGCTAGCCTTGGTAAGCCCCTTTTCTCCTTCAATTTCATGCATTGATTTGTGTTTTGTTGGCTAAAATGAATGATTATAGTGTTATTTAAGATTGCCAATATCCTAAATGACCAATAATGATCGAATAAATGGCATTTTTATTCATGTTTTTTGTTATTTTTTGCTCAAAGAATGCAATATGTGCCACATATACAATTATATGTGGTACATATTATATATTCGAACATAATGTGTGATGCATATCACTTTGTTTTTCAATATGTGTGATGCACATACATAATGTGTGACACATATTACTTTTCTTTTCAATATGTATGATGCATACCATGTACTCCCTCCGGTTCTTTTTAATTGTCATTCTAAGGAAAAATATTTATCTCATAATATTTGTCATTTTAAAAATTCTATGTAATTTTTAAAAGTAACTTCCAATTTTACCCTTTATTGATTTTAATTCATCATTAATTATCAATGCAATTTCCAAGATTTTAAATATTTTTTATTCTTATTTAAATTTTTTAAAAATAAATTTAGCATTGGTATTAACATATTTCATTCTTCAAGAAAAATTTAATTAAGATAAATAAGGGTATTTTAGGAAATTATAAAATTTTAAATGACATTCTTAATTTGTGTGTTAACCTCTAAAATGATAATTAAAAAGAACCAAAGGGAGTATTATGTGATGCATCTACTTTTTTAGGCTGGTCGAAATCCATTTTTCACTTATTTTTCAATGCAACTTTGAATTTATTTGATGTATTTAATGATGTTTTAGCCCTCATAATGACTTAAATGCATTAAATCTATCATAAATCATTACTTTTTATTTGATTTTGGCTTCAAAATTGAATTTTATTTGAGTTAAATGCCATTTTTAACTTGATTGCTTTTAATTGACATGATTAGATTTAATTGAGTGTTTGATCCAAACCATATTTGATGTTAATGATATTAGGGTCCTCAATTGTGATTCCATAATATAAACTTATTGATTTTTGCCATTAAATCAATGTATTTTGCTTTAGTTTCAATTAAAATGCTATTTTGATTGATTTTGCATTTATTGTTATTACAAATCCTAATTAGATACTAATCCAAATTCTAAGTGATATTGCCAAGAAGATCTTATAATCTTTCAATTATGGTATCTTTGATATTTTGCCTAAAAATATATTATTCCCATAATTATGTTTATTTCCTTATTTGCACTAATGCATTGACATAAATTTAGGAATTGATCCTTGATTCTTGTCTACTTATGGTAGTGAATTAGTCAAACATGCCAACATTCCTTTTATAGCTTTATTTCCATATTTGGAACTTTCTGTATTTAGCATGCTTTCCATATTTGTCATTTTCCATATTTGACATACTTTCCTTATTTAGAACTTTCCATATTTAACTTTATTGCCTTGTTTGAAACTTTTCATAATTGACATTATTTCCATATTTATCACTCTCAATATTTGGCATTATTTCCATATTTTCCATTTTCCATATTTGACATACTTTCCATATTTGAAACTTTTCATATTTATCATTATTTTTATATTTGAATTTCTATATTTAGCATACTTTCCATATTTGGAATTTTCTTTTTTGGAAACTTTCCTTTTTTATGCTTTCCATATCCATGCATTAGGGCTCGTGCTACCCGAGGATTTTCTGAAGTGGAGGAGATCCTACTACACATCTTGGATTTATGTAAAAATGAAGACCCTATTATAATAAAATAGGTTTCTATTTTGTTATTTCCCTAGGTTGTATTATTTTCACATCTCCCATGTACCCCTTTCTCTCCTATCCCTTTCATTAACCATTATTTTTAAGATTTTATTTGTATGGATGGTTTTATTTTGCTATTATATTTACCATAATATATGTCATGTCATATGTCACCTCACACATAAATCATATGTCATATCACTTGCCATGTTATATGTCATTATGTAGTGTCGTGTCACATGCCATGTCACATGCAACATCACATGCCACATAACATGCACATCATTATGTCATGTCATGCATATACCATGTCATTATACTATGTCATCACTTCACATGTCATACATATGTCATGCCATCCAAATGCCATATAACCTTATATGTCATTTTACTTTGCTATGTTATGTTATGTTTATCGCTACAGCATACCATATTATATGCTTACTTTTACACACTTGCTTGCTTGCCAGCCTAGGGTAATTAATCCTAACTACAATGGTAAAATTGATCTTGGAAACTTATAAAAACATATCTTCACCTCCTGAATCCATATCTAAAGGGTTTAACTTAGCACTCATTCTATGAGTCGATTGAACCAAATCTGAAACCATCTGGTGGTGCTCCTTGCAACTCGTTTGAGTCTGTATAATTCCTCAAGGTAGCCTCTTAAGAAGATCATGCTTTCATTTCAAGTGGATCCTCAATCCATAAGTTTTGCAAGCCTTGCTCTGGATCATGACGAAAGCCCTACCCATACTTGGACTTTCTAGAAAGTCTCCAAAATCTCCCTTTGCTCCTTTTCTTTTTTCATCTTTTTCCAACCTCTTTGAAAAAGGAAACCAAACTATTATTGGCTTTTATTAGATTAATTTTTCATTTTCTTCATCTTTTTCTAGCCTAAAATTTTTTATCTCTGGCTTCTTTTCTTCAATAGGTTTTGGTTTTTTCGTTAGATTTTCTGGCAATATTTTACCTCTTCTAATGATCATCGTACTCATATTCTCCTTTGAATTCACTTTCAGTTGTGAGGGAAGCTTGCCTTTGAATTCCAATCTACCTAATGATATTACAATTTGAGACACCTAAGTTTTTAGATTTTTAAATATGTTTTTGGAGGCCTGTTGGAATTATTAAGTGTTAGTCATCAAATTCTTAACCAAATCCTCTAAATACATTCCTGATGGCTTTTGTTAGCTTGAACATTGCTGGAAATTAGATTGTTGGTACCCATATCATAGATTCAAATGATCGCGTTAGCCTGGATTGTACATATTGGAGAATGGATCATATGTCCATTGTTGCAGACCAAGGAATCCTCCAGCTGTGTTTGCTTACTCCTCATTCTCTTTCTGAATCGATGGGCACATGTTGATAGGATGGTCATTTTACATACATATCCCACACGCCCTTGTTGACTTGAAGTTCATGGCCAAATCTTACATTACAATAGTAAGCTATGAGATTTATGATTCTAGGTTTGAAATATTTACCTTGTTAACCTTCCTCAATGGGTCTCACTCGGTACTAAATGATTGTGCATTAGCTGCCATAATTATTATCAAGTCGCACACATCTTATGGTGTTTTGTTTACAATCGTACCACCACTTACTGCATCCATCATTTTCTATTCAATTGGCAGCAGTCCCTCATAAAAATATTGGATAAGGTTTTATTTGTTAATCCCATATTGGGGACACAAAGCTCACAACCTTTTGAAGCACTTGTAATATTTGTGAAGGGTCTCAATATCCTTTTATTTTATTATGCAGATATCCCTCCGGATTTGGGCAGCTCACTTTGTAGGAAAAAATTTATCTAGGAATTTCCATGTCATCTCGTTCCACCTTGTAATTGCACCAAATGACAAGTAATACAACCAATCTTTTGTCGTATTTATAAGAGAAAAAGGGAAAGGCCTTAGTTTAATTTATTCCAAGTTTACACCCTGCAGTTTCATGCCATTACATACTACATAAAATTCCTTTAAGTGTTTGTAAGGATCTTCATTTTCTAAGCCTTTAAAAGTGGGTAATAATTATATAAGTTCAGATATTAGTTCTAAAGGAACTATCAAGTCCTCATAAATGGGGTCTAGTCTATTAGAGCAGTAATCAATTATCCCAGAGTGTCATATCCACACTAAAGACCCTAGTTGTATTGTACAAGTTATATGTGCATATGTATGTATATGTATAGGTATATGTATACGTATGTGAAATATGTTAAATGCGTTACTGAGAATTATGCTTTGATATTGCCGCCTTATTAGGAAGTATGACTTCTTGGTAGTATAAGGGGTGATGTTATTGATGTTTTTAGGAAGTGTTCTATGTTTGGGATTGGATCAGGTTTCATAATGGTATGTTTTAGGGCTTAATTACTGAGAATTGAGTGTGGTATGGGCATACGAGTTTCTGTACGGGAGTACTAGGGTTGAGAGATGAGTCGCATAGTGTTCCTAGAGACTGTACGGGCGTACCATTAGGTCATACAGTAGTACCGTTGGTCGCAAGAAAATTCAGTTTGTCAGGAAACTTGAGGTGGTACGGGCATACCACCGCTCACAGGAAAATAGGGCATCAGTAAATATCACTTGGTACAGGCATACCAAATTCTATACGGTCATACGCGACTAATTATTGACTTTTAAATAAGTTTGAAATGGATAAGTATGCTCACTTTTCTTGAGACAAACTCTCCTAAACTCTCTTAAACATTAGGGTTTTGGTATTTAGAGAAGATATAGCTCAAGAATTAAAGATTAAAGCTAGAAGAAGTTTATGGAGGGACTACGAGCATAGGATAAACATGTCACCATCACAGGTTAGTGCTTCTTATGATAGATGATTCGATAGGAAATCATCAATGGGTAGGGTGTACTTACCTTATTATTAATAATTTATGTTTATATGCTTATATTCTTGTGCATCTGCAGTATAAGCTCTATGTAAGTTAATGATAAAAAGATAAAGGAATGAAATGCTTGTGTGAATAGGGAAAGCATGTGTTTGCTGAATGATGATATGTGAATTACATGCAAGATGAATTATGTGACTGCTGACTGATATGGATGATGACTTATATCATCTAGAGGTTTGATTGTGCGTATTCTCTATAGCATCATGAGACATTGCATGAATTCCATGTCATGAATCATATATATAATTGAATACATTCATGGCATGCATAGAGAGAGGAGAAAAGAGGAAAGGAAAAGATGAGCTATATGCTCCAATCATACTAGGTCATATATTATAGGGTTCCATAATGGAATCGTATATTATATTGCCCTCCTACGGGAGTTGAGTCTTGAGACATATAGTTAAAAAGGGAAAAGGGGTTTAAAGACCCGAATAATAAATGCCCTCCTTTAGGAGTTGAGTACCGGTACATACAGGGACCCAGTATGAGAGAGATTGTGCACAATCATAAAAGAAAGGAAAGGAATGCTATGTTATAAGAAAATAAGAGGGTAGATGCATAGCATAAATGCATCCTCATGCATTATCATTATCATTCACATGTTATGAAAATGAAAAGGAAATGAGGATTGAAGCACCCTGTGTGCGTGTAGTAAAGTGTTATGGGAATATGATGATAGCTACAATGAATGCTATGTAAAGGAGGAATGATAAAGATGATTGCATCCTCATAGCAATGATGAAAAGGAATGATATTAATAATGTAAGAGTATCCATATAATACACCATATTACATTACGATATGACTGTGCATGAAATGAATATGTGAGATGTATTGCAATGCTATTGATATGATATAGGATGGCTTATGACCTAAGTATAGTCTATTAGCGGGCATATGAGGGGATATGAATATGTTGTAGGAAATGCCTACTTATGGTACGATTAAGAGGTTTGACTTATACCGTTATTTATTCATATTGTTGCTTATTTAGAATTATCGCACCACTGAGTTATATACTCAGCGTTCATCATTTGATGGACACAGGTTAGCAGCTGAGTAAAGAACTCGGATCCCAAGGTAGCCATTCAACAAGGATTTATTAAAGGCAGGGACTTAGAGTAGTTATAATTGTATTTATGTATTTATCTTCTTAGTAGGCAGTAAATGTAATATGTATGTATGTCGTGGAATGTTCTAAGTCTATTCTGCTCGCTTATCATTACCTGTTAGTATCACGTGCATGATAAATTTAGAGGAAGGTTCATCCCTTGTAGGGTAGTTAATGATTTCCTTTGGGAAGTCATTAGCTGTTCTACGGGAGCATGGCACACCTGGTCTAGGTGTGACATGTAAAGTGGTATCAGAGCTAAGGTTTAGCTCATAGAGAAACTAATGTTTACTGCCTATAGGATAAAGGAAGTGTCATGAAAAGTGTAGATAAGTCCTTATTGCTAAATGGTGGGATCCATTGTCATGAAATAAGTAATTATTCAGTAAGGATTGTCAATATGATAGAGAATTATTGGACTAATTACTGAATGTTCTTAAATGGAATGAATAGTGAAAACTACTTTCGTGTTTGAATAATAATAAAGATGGGATGATATAAGATTGTAGGATAACTTTAGAATCGGATTAATTTGAGTATTCAGCTAAGAATGAATGATGTTATCTAAAAGTGTTATGACTTACTTGATAATGGGATATCAAAAATAAAACTATGTTAAGATATGCTATATTAATTATTATGGATGGTGTACAAAATAACTTGTAAGGGATAAAGTTATGAAAAGTGACTGTGAGTTTCATAATTTTTTCTAATAAGATTAATGGTGATACTAGTATGCAAGTTAGAAGATGTGGTTGGTAAATAATAGTGATTACATAAGCTCAATAATGTATCTTATATATGGTCATTAATAATGAAAAAGATGGATTGAGTCAACATACATACATGAGATAACAAACATACGTATAACTAATTGAAGTTATGTCTTGTTATCTAAGCATAGAATATATGTAATGATCCTTGATACTCGCATATGTCTAAATACATGCATTATGATAAGATATGAGAAATGATTGTGTGCATACATAATATGGTTACAGGTTGTATAGATAAGAGCTATGAGCATTGATTCAAATTGGTTAAAGCATGTGTGCACATGAAAATAGATATTTATATAAACATAATTAGATTATGATAGTAGAAGGAAACTATATGAATATATATATTTTTCATAATGTATTCGTGTTATGTTCTTATCTGCATAAGGACACCATACATGACAATATGTCATGGGATATGACTTTTAGTGATAGGTCATAGTATTAAACTCCATCCAATATAATGTATGGTTAACAATTTAATCGATATAAGCATCGAGAAAATAACTCATACATGATTACTTGGTGATCAAATACTATTAGAGTATAGTAACCATCTTACAAAAAAAAATGACCATACATGTTCCTTCTCCTTTGATCTCTTATTAACAAGGAGACTAAACATTTCATGTGATTTTTTTATTATGAAAATTCATGTATTAACTGTATTTAGTAAGTCCTTAATTCACATACCATATGGAAGTTACCATATTGTATAATGCTTAAATGTACTCAGAAAATTTAAAAGATTGCTATATCAGTATGATATGATGAAAAGATGTTGAATCATTCTTTAATAAAATTCAGACCTTAGTATATCATGGTCTTCATAATTGTATCCTTATCGATATTGTTTGATATATTATGATATCATAAAACATGCTACAATCATTACAGATTTTGGTAAGAAAGAATGTACTGCGTTCAAGTATTGATTAACGTTAAGTATATAATTCGTCATATGTTTAAGACTATGCATGCATGTGCATGAGTATTGGCTAAAAAGATGATCATACAAATGTATTGATTGTTACCAATATACAAGTGAAATTCATAGTAAAGATAAAAACATTCAGCAGGATGTGATTAGCATATAAGATAGATAGGAAATAAATGAATGTTTGTCCTAAAATGACTATATACATAAGGGATAACTTAGACTTATGATGATGATTGATATGGTATGATGTTTAGCACTAACGTATATATGCGACATTGATCATCAATGAATGTACCATGGCACATACATAATGATGATGAGAATGACACCTAATTGATGTATTTATATGAGTGACAATGATAATGATGATATCTTATTAATGTAGACTATGATGATGAGATGTGTGAACAACATATTAAATAGTCATATACGCATGATGATAGTATATTATGCTTAAATGAACGATAGGGTGAAATATTATGATAATAAAATATTAAGCAATGATGAGGAAATGATGACTACTAATTGAAAGGATTCGAGCTTAAGCTTGATAATAAGAGTGCCATAGGAATTGTTTATAATGTTGTTATATCACTGGATTTTATAAATGTCTGAATTAATATGAATGTAGAGGTTATCTAAGAATGTCACATTCACAATGGTACCCCTATTATATGTTGCATTATCTGCATGAAAAATAATAGATAAAGGAAAAGGTTTATATGCATTTGTACATGCCCATGCCTAGTGATTAATGATCATAGAATGAGATTTCATTTCTTGATGGTATTGATTTTGTATGCTATGTGAGTGTATGATGGCCTATGGCATGTGTCAGATGAAAGAGTGATGAATAGAAGAAGGAGAAGGATAGTGTCCATGAGAGGAATGTTTTGCCTTATTGAATAAGGTGACGTTTGTCATGTTAAAGGTAACCACTCTGTTTAGGGTAACGAGATACATAAATTAGGAGTATTTTATGTTTGAGTATGAGATAGGATACCCTGAGAGTTACATTTTTATGGCATCTGTGTAACCCTTATATAAACAAAATATGACTTGGGCATCCATAAATGAGCTAGAACAAATCACATGCCTTAGAGTATGTTCTATGTTGTGAAGTGAAAAAGGTATGACTTCATATTTGCCTTAATATTATTGATAATTTTACTAGAATAGATGGATATAAGGAATGGTTACACTATAGAAACCTCTAAAGGAATGCCTTTAGGTAATGAGTATGATAGAGATTGGTTTAATTCCTCGAATTACTTTCGGCATATATGATCGATGATCGAATTTTGAGGATGAAATTCTTTTTAAGGGGGAGAGAGTTATTACATCCATACTAGAGACCCTAGTTGTATTGTACAAGTTGTATGTGCATGTGTATGTATACATATAGGTATATGTATACATATGTGAAATATGTTAAATGCGTTACTGATGATTGTGCTTTGATATTGCTGCCTTATTGGGAAGCATGACTTCTTAGTAGTATAAGGGGCAATGTTATTGATGTTTTTAGGAAGTGCTCTATGTTTGGGATTGGATCAGGTTCTATAAGGGTACGTTTTAGGGCTCAATTACCAAGAATTGAGCATGGTACGAGCATACGGGTTTCCATACGGGCGTATCGGGGTTGAGAGATGAGTGGCATAGTATTCCTGGAGACTGTACGGGTGTACCATTGGGTCGTACGGCCGTACCGTTGCTCGCAAGAAATTCAGTTTGTCAAGAAACTTGAGGTGGTACGGGCATACCAAATGGGGTACAGGCGTACCACCGCTCGTAGGAAAATAGGGCATCAGTAAATATCGCTTGGTACAGGCGTACCGAATTCTGTACGGCTGTACGTGACTAATTGTTGACTTTTAAACAAGTTTGAAATAGATAAGTATGCTCACTTTTCTTAAGATAAACTCTCATAAACTCTCTTAAACATTAGGGTTTTGGTATTTAAAGAAGACATAGCTCAATAATTAAAGATTAAAGCGAGAAGAAGTTTGTGGAGGGACTACGAGTATAGGATAGACGTGTCACCATCATAAGTTAGTGCTTCTCATGATAGATGATTCGATAGAAAATCATCAACGGGTAGGGTGTACTTACCTTATTATTAATAATTTATGTTTATATGCTTATATTTCTATGCATCTGCAGTATAAGCTCTATGTGAGTTAATGATAGAAAGATAAAGAAATGAAATGCTTGTGTGAATAGGGAAAGCATGTGTTTGCTGAATGATGATATGTGAATTACATGCAAGATGAATTATGTGACTGCTGACTAATGTGGATGATGACTTATGTCATCTAGAGGTTTGATTGTGCGTATTCTCTATAGCATCATGAGACATTACATGAATTCCATGTCTTGAATCACATATATAATTGAATACATTCATGGCATGCATAGAGAGAGGAGAAAAGAGGAATGGAAAAGATGAGCTATATGCTCCAATCATACTAGGTCATATATTATAGGGTTCCATAATGGAATCGTATATTATATTGCCCTCCTACGGGAGTTGAGTCTTGAGACATACAGTTAAAAAGGAAAAAGGGGTTTAAAGACCCAGATAATAAATGCCCTCCTTCGGGAGTTGAGTACCGGTACATACAGGGACCCAGTGTTTGAGATATTATGCACAATCATAAAAGAAAGGAAAGGAATGCTATGTTATAGGAAAATAAGAGGGCGGATGCATAGCATAAATGCATCCTCATGCATTATCATTATCATTCACATGTTATGAAAATGAAAAGGAAATGAGGATTGAAGCACCCTGTGTGCGTATAGTAAAGTGTTATGGGAATATGATGATAGCTATAATGAATGCTATGTAAAGGAGGAATGCTAAAGATAATTGCATCCTCATAGCAATGATGAAAAAGAATGATATTAATAATGTAAGAGTATCTATAGAATACACCATATTATATTACGACATGACTGTGCATGAAATGAATATGTGAGATGTATTACAATGCTATTGATATGATATAGGATGGCTTATGACCTAAGTATAGTCTGTTAGTCGGCATACGAGGGGATATAAATATGTTACAGGAAACGCCTACTTATGGTACGATTAAGAGGTTTGACTTATACCGTTATTTATTCATATTGTTGCTTGTTTAGAATTATTATACCACTAAGTTATATACTCAGTGTTTGTCATTTGATGGATGCAGGTTAGCAGCTGAGTAAAGAAATCGGATCCCAAGGCAGCCATTCAACAAGGATTTATTAAAGGCAGGGACTTAGAGTAGCTATAATTGTATTTATTTATTTATCTTCTTAGCATGCAGTAAATGTAATATGTATGTATGTCGTGGAATGTTCTAAGTCTATTTCACTTGCTTATCATTGCCTGTTAGTATCACATGCATGATAAATTTAGAGGAAGGTTCATCCCTTGTAGGGTAGTTAATGATTTCCTTTAAGAAGTCATTAGCTATTCTACGGGAGCATGGCACACCTAGTCTGGGTGTGACATAGAGTTTGCTGGTTAACGGCCATAATAACTTCATTGATGCTTTCATTATCAATGTTGTTTTTGCTAGTTGTTTCGCAAAAGTGCTCAAACTCTCTGATAAATAGGCCAATTTTTTATTTTAGCCTCTTTCTTCAACCTTTTCATAGTCTTCTTGATTTTGGTATCAAAGATCAAGTTACCTTTCGAAGATAAAGTCACAAAACAAAGAATCAAAGAATATTAGTATACCATCCTTGGTAACAGTACCAAAATTTATTCGGATATCGAATCTATCAAATCAATTCCTACTTCCCTACCATAGAAATATTAACAATTTTACAGTAGTGGAAGAAGGGTCGATCCCATAGGGACAAAATGATCCTATAATTCTTCATGAGAAAATAAAATTAAAACAAATTTTGATGTCAGAGAAAAAGAGATAAAAAAATTAAATTTTGGAAAATACAATATGGGAAATTTTCCAACCAAAAGCTTCAAAATATTCATTTTTGAAACATGATCATTGATTCAAATATAGTCCAATGGTAATTCACTAAGTCAGTTATAAAATGCTAAAGAAAAGCTTCACATGAACTAATTCTTCCTTAGGATTAAGGTGACCAGAAAGTAGTTATATAATCACCTCTGGTCCTTGAATAGACACAGTGGAAATAGATTTACACTTAGTCTTCTAGAAACTGCATAAAGAATTAGAAGAACCCGACTCAAGTTAACATTTGAGAAATGCTCAGAATGTTCAAACTAAATCGTTAAAATTCATAAAGAATAATTAAGCTTCTTTACAAAAACTTAACTCATTGATTCCAACTCTGATAAGTCGAATGATAATTTTGGATCAAATAACTCATATAGTAATATGTAGAAATTAGACTTGTGTAACAGGTCTTATTTACACACTTCCAAGAACTACAATGGTTCTATGATTTACCGAATTAAAGCAAATAGTGAAATACCATTGAAATTAAATCTATTTTGATCTCATATGATTCTCAATGAATTATTTGTGTTGCTTTTAATTAAGAATAGAAATTTTCTAGCCAAGCATCATTGGCAACAAAACAAAAATATAACAAAGAAGAAACATAAAAAGAAAATACTCGAATAGATTAAAGATAGAACAAAACAATCCTACTAAAGATTCTCTAAGAATTCCTCCTCTCTATAATAGGAATAAGCCTTCCATTTATAGAGACTGGAAAAAGCTAATAAAAATAAATAAATAATAATTAAGATAATAATCCTATCTTTTGTTCACCCTTTCTAATCTGATTTCTAGATGAATTTCAAATTTCAAACTCAAAAGCTTTGGTTGCCAGACGTCAGAGACTTTTGTTCTTTTTATGCTTGTGAGTTATGGTCATAAGCTCTTGATTCTTGCTTTCTAATCAAAATTGAAGTAAAAATACCATTTTAACTATCTTTTTACTTTTTCATTGTTTTTACCTGCAAAATATAAAAAAAGACCAAATCATTTATTCTAGTCAAATTCTATACACAAAATAGACCATTTTAACCATGAAAAACATGCAATTTAGCGTTTTATCAAATATCTATTTAAGAGATAAAAATATTATCTTTGATATTATTTGTTTATTTATTTTCTCATTTTTTATCTTTATAAATGGAAGGATTGTTCTCATTATAGATACTCTTGATTCTAGTTTTTCTTTACCGATTTCATTAATAATGTTTCCTTTCATTTTATCTCGTGTTTAAAGCCAATGATGCAATGCTAGACTTTTATTATTCTCAATTAAAGGCAATAAAAGAGTTCATTGTTTATGGCATGTGACATCTAAGTAAACTTAATTTTTTAGACTTCTCACTATTCACTTTAATCCTGTAAAATATAAAACCATTATCATTTTTGGAGGTGTGTAATTAGGTTCTATTTTACATGTTCAATAATAGTAAATTTCTATACAATTTTCTTGATTTAGAATTTTTTTAAACTTGTTATTAGTGGTAATTTAAGGAGTTATCATTCTTAAAACAAGATTTTTAATTTTCTTATGGATTATCGCAAACTGGCTTGAAAAAAATTGACCTAAATCAGGTTTTTCTAGTACCTTAAGTGATTGTTTAATTGACTTCTAAGAGACATTCTTTGTATATCTATTCGATAACTAAAAGTGATCATAAAGCTTCGTCTTGGTCATTTTAATATTAAGGAGGGATTGGTTATAAGAAGCCGTCTCCAAAACTATAACTAGTTTAATGAGTGGTCTTAAAACTATCAATGAATCAATGACCATATAATGAACATGAACAATTGCTTGCTTTTAATTAAGAGATTTCATCATTTGAATATTTTTTAAATTATTTTTAATCTTCTTTTATTTTCGATAATTTATTCTTTTCAAAAATACTTTGCAAAAGAATAAAGTATTTTCTATCTCTATGGGATCAACCCTTCTTTAATGTACTATAAAAATAATTTCTACAAAGGAAGTAGGAAAAATAATTTATTAGTTTTAATGCCCATTAGCCATAAACCACAAGCTTAAGATATACCAAGTACTCTCCCAAATTCATACTTTTTAAGGTTAAGCCATAATTGATGTTCTTGTAATAACTCAAACATATGCCTTACATAAGCTGGATGAATTTATCAATATAGGGTTGTAATACCTCATCCATTAGGTGCATGAACATTTAAGAGCATTACATAAGGTGAATGAGATGACTAACCCTTTGTATAAAACTTGCATGTTCTTGAATGTAGCCTTTCAAGTGTCTTCTTTATGAAACTAAACCTGATAATAGCTTGATTTGAAGACTAACTTGATGAACACCTTTGCTAGTTTCAATTGATCTATTAGGTCATCAATACAAGTTAAAAGATAGCAATTTTTATGATGATTTTGTTTAATGCATGATAAATGATGCACATTCACCAACCACCATATTTCTTTAAAACCATGACAACAAGTGATCCACAAGGTCAGTTACTAGGCTTTAACACCCCATTCTTCAACAACTCTTGTCCTTGCTTCTTAATCCCTTCATTTTTAAACATTAAGTTTCTATACATATTGAGATTTGGTAATGTAATTGAGGTGTATCTCATGCTATATCGATTGTCATGGTGGTGATATAGTAACATATTGGAATAAATTATCATACTAATTTTGTAATTTTTGAAGCGCATCATCTTTTCCATTATAAGTTAAACGAAAAGTTGTTATTGATTTATCATCTTCTTTTTCCCAAATCAAATAACCTCCTTGCTTAGTCTACAAGCACCAATTCCATTACAAGTTAAGGAGCATATTTGTTAATTATATATGTTTCATATCCTTTTGTAAGTAATAGTTCTAGTATCAATGATAAATGCATCATTTATCAAGTCTAGGTAGTTGAGGATTTATTTACTAACTTTAGTTTTTATTCTCAATTACAATTATGACCTATGAAATTGTCATGCCTTTCGAAGGTGCGACATGCTCCCATAGAATAATTAATGATCTCGTATAATAGAAATCACTAATTACTCTACAAGGGATGCGTAAATTTTTTTTCAAATATATACTTATAATATTTGTGCACCGATCTAAGCTTTGCGGAAGTATTGATCCCAAATAACATTTTCATATTTACTGCCTTTACATTATTTTAAATTGCTTAATCAATTTAATTAGAAACTTTAATCTACTCCAAGTCCTTGTCTTCAAAGACTCTTCTGTTGAATTGGTGCTTTGGGGATTCATGCTCACCACCCATCTTTTAACCTACGTCCATCAAATAACGAACGCTGAGTATATAACTCAATGGTGCTTTAACACATAACATAGGAAAATATAATCATAATTATATCATGTTACATATCAGTTCTTGTATTCATTTCATCATAAATATAACATCATGAAAATACTTTTTCTTAACATCTCTACATGAACATCATATATTCATTTCACAAATAGACAGATCATTATTCAGTCTAATCAAAACATTATCAAGTTTATCTCCATAAAACATGTTACTCATTTCTTTAAATACATTAGCCTTTTCATTTAATTCTATAAAAATAGCCTTGATTCAATATCATTTACCATATACTACTATCCTTTCATTTCATTACTCATAAAAATATACATATCATTTAGACATTATAATTTTCATTTTACTATATCGATAATTCAATTGCTTGAAATATCATATTCTTATATCATTAGCATTTTCTAATGCTAAAAATCATATAACTTCATTTCATCATAATTTCATAGCAATATACATTGCTTAACATATAACTAACCAATATCATCACTTTCATAAACATTTTAAACTATAATAAAATTTCTACAAATTTC
>CANYBF011345025.1:0-14845 GCA_948192965.1 Dalechampia spathulata | reverse complement strand
TATATATATATATATATATATATATATATATGTATGTATGTATGTATGTATGTATGTATGTATGTATGTATGTATGTATGTATGTATGTATGTATGTATGTATGTATGTATGTATGTATGTATAAGTACATATATAATAATCATCACCCAAAGTTTAATACGTATTATATATTTATATTATTTATTTATTTAAAATCCATATCTATAACATGTATAAAAATAATATCCACCAATTCTTATTATATACATATTATAACTCATATCATTTAACTTTCACAACATTTACACATCTCACACCATTCTAAATTTATTCTCAATCATTCACACATGTCATCTAACAAATCACATAAATATTCAATACAAAGTACTAAAAGTGAGGACGTGACATCATTGTTGCTCTGATCATTGTATTGGATACTTTTGAGTTTATATGACATTTGATGTTTATTCAGTTCATTATCCTATCTTATTTATTCTTATTGTTGTTTATTATCATTTGCTTTAATTATGGTTGAGTTGGATAATGCTCTGATCATATAATTCTGTTTATGCTTTGATCATACAATTATATATATTACTCTGATCATAAGTTATACAGTTTGCTCTGATTTTTATGTTTTTCTCCTTTCCTTTATGCTTGATTGATTACTTGATATTTCATGGCATGAGTTCTAAAACAAAAGGTAAGATTTCTAAAATTTTTGAAATCTAAAATTTTTAAGTATGTCTTTTGCAAATTGAACTTAAATTGATTGCCAACATCAAAAAGGGGGAGATTGTTAGACCCAAGATTATTTCCATGAGTTTGGTACAGGCGTACCAATAGGGGTATGGGCGTACCATTGCTCTCAGGATTTTTGCGTGTCAGTAATCATTGTTTGGTATGGGCGTACCAATGTGTTAGTACAGCCATACATTTGCTCGCAGGAATTTTGTTTGTCAGTAATATTGGTTTGGTACAGGCGTACCACTTTTTGATACGGGCGTATCAAACTTACCGCGTTTTGTTTGAACTAATATTTTTGAATTAGTACAAGTGTATGGATACTGTACGGCAATATGTGACTTTCCAGAAAGGCTTTAAACCCTTTTTAACGGATTTATTTATATATACATATTGTTTATTCTTTTTCTAACAGCTAGTTTTGCAAAGCAAAATTTCCTTTGAGCTTCAATCTTCAATTACAAGTAAGTTTACTTGTGGTATTATGATTCAAGTATTGTAAACTCTCTTTTTATTGTATTCCCACAATCTAAGTGTTAGGTTTTGTATTTGTAGGTTGGTGTGTGATTAATGCTTGGGGCATTAATTTGTATTTGAGAGTTCAATTACTCTGAGATTGCAATTGTTGTAAAGGTTTGAGTGTGAGCCTGAAAACATTGAGGTTAGGATTCAATTGAGGAATCCATTTGTTATATTAATTGGTTGAGATTAATGGAACCCTAAGTGGAAGACTTATAAGAAGTGCACGTAGGCAAGAGTTAGTGCCGAACCACTATAAATCGTACACGTGTTGTCATACTTCCGTAGGGATTTCAATCTTTAAATAAAATTTTATAATTAATAAATATAAATATAATTAGTAGTTTTTAACTTCGAATAAAGTTTAGTAGCTAACAAATAGAGATGAAATGAATAGTATTTATATTTGAATAAAATTAATAGTTTTTAACTTTGAATAAAATTTGATGGTAGATTTTTAATAAGATATTTAATAATTAATATTTGATTAATGTGGAGGAAAATTAGCTAAATTAAAAATTTTGAACAAAAATATAAAATAATGCACAGGAAATAATAAATATGAAAATAAAATAATAAATAATAAATAGAAAATAATATACTAATTATAATTAATAAATTTATTTTATTCACTAATTTATTTTATCATTTACATTTGTTAGATTCATTTTTATATTTATTTTTGATAACTTTTAAAAAGTAATATTTAAATTAAAATTTTTTAAAAATATATAAAATCATAAACTAATTACAATTAATAAATTTATTTTATATACTAATTCATATTAAATAAAAATTTATTTTATTATTTTTATTTGTTAGATTAATTTTATATTTATTTTTGATAAATTTAAAAAAGTAATATTTATCTTCATGTAAATTTGAAAAAATAATATTTATCTTTGAATTATTAAAATTAAAGGGGAGGGTAAGTTAAAAAATTTGAACAAAAATATAAAATAAAATAATAAATAATAAACATGAAAATAAAATAATAAATAATAAACAGAAAATAATATATTAATTATAATTAATAAATTTATTTTATTCACTAATTTACATTAAATAAAAATTTATTTTATTATTTACACATGTTAGATTCATTTTTATATTTCTTTTTGATAAGTTTTAAAAAGTAATATTTAAATTAAAAAATTTTAATAAAAATATAAAATAATACATTAATTATAAATAATAAATTTATTTTGTATACTAATTTATATTAAACAAAAAAATTATTTTATTATTTTTGTTTGTTAGACTAATTTTTATATTTATTTTTGATAAATTTAAAAAGATAATATTTATCTTCATGTAAATTTTTAAAAATAATATTTATCTTTGAATTATTAAAATTAAAGGGAAAGGGGGTAGACTTGTACTTTCATTTCCCCATCTTAATAAGTATATAATATAATTTATTGATATATATTATAAAATTATATAAATTTATTTTGATTCAAAATTAAATTATTTTTCTTTTAAAATTTATACTAAAATAATTTTAAAAACTAACTATATTTCAATTAATTTAAAAAAATAAAAAAATACATTTAATTTTTATAATGTAATTATATTAAAAAATATTAAATATAATTTCTTATATATTTCAAAAGTAGATATTTATGTTTTTACATATTATCGAAATATAAAAAATAAATAGATTTAAAAAGAGCACTACTGCTACCAACAAAAAATGAAAACAAAGATTTGAAAGAACACATTGAGTTTATAGGGATGATAAAAATGATCGTTAGGTAACAAATTATTGGTGTTGTTAAAACTATATTACATATTTTAATAAAATGAAAATAATGATATTCTTATCATATTGCAGGTAAAAAAGGGAAAGAAGATATTTGATAATAAATGAGTTGTGCTTTATAATCCATATTTGCTTATAAGATATAATTGTCATATGTAGAGGTAATGAATTTTTTTAATGCAATAATGTATTATAATATGGTAAAAAATTTTGTATAAATGAAATATAAAAAGTAAAAGAAATAATTCACTAATCTTATATGCTAAATTATAAGAGGTTTTCTTTGGATTGATAGCAATGAAATACTTATATAAATATATCTATAAAAGACATGATAAAATAGAAATCTAGGTTAAAGATGGAGAGAATTAGGCAGATGTGATACAACGCTATCAAGATGCAATATGGGTATCACCACAAGAAAATATATGGAAGATCTATGAGTTTGAAATGAATGATATTTATCATGTTGTTGTGAACTTACAACTCCATCTACCGAACAAGCACACAGTGACATTTTTGTATAACTAGAACTTGCAAAATATACTTTAATGGGATCACACGAAAAAAATAATGTTAACCAAATACTTTGTTACATGTTCAAAAAGTGAAGAAGCAAGCATACTATTGTATAAGGAATTTCTAGAGCATTATGTTTGGAATACAAAAAATCGAGAGTGGATAAAAAGAAAAACTAGAAATGTTATCGGACGTGTAAATGGAGTCAACCTGATGGAAGGACAAAGATATTATTTAAGGATATTTTTAAATAATGTTAAGGGTCCAAAGTTATTTGATGACTTACTTATAATAGAAGGTATGCAATGTCCGACATTTAAGGAAACTGTTATAATGAGGAGCTTGTGTAAATTAGATAAGAGCATAAAAGAATGCATAAGTGAGGCAACAATATCTAAGATGTCATCAGAGTTAAGAAGATTGTTCATAATATTATTGGTGTATTGTGAGCCTACAAATATTAAAAAACTATAGGAAGATAATTCCTAATCGATGGCTGAAGATTATGTTAAAATGCATGAGAACTTGACAAAAACACAAATAACTTACACTTTAAGTGATATCCAAAAGCACCTAGTAAGCATAGGTAAGGATGTGAAAAGTTATGATCTGCCTACAAAAAAATGTCACTAGCTTAGCCAAATGGAGATCAATAATAGAGAGATTGCAAAGGAGATAGCAGTGCAAATGTCGCAAGAAGACATTGATGTAATGTTAAAGCTTAATTTGTAACAAAAATATCCATATACGGTGATAATGAATAGACTAAACTCAAGATGCACTGAAATATTTTTTATAGATAAACCAGGAGGTATAGGGAAGACTTTCTTATATCGAGTATTATTGGCTAATCTAAGATCAAAAGGAAATATAGCTTTAGCAACAACAACTTCAGGTGTAGCAGCATCAATAATGCCAAGAGGAAGGATAACACATTCTAGATTCAACATTCTACTCAATCCAACAGAAATAATATTATGTGGTGTATCAAAATAGAGTGGCTTAGCAATGTTGTTATGCAAAGCCAGTATGATCATATAAGATGAAGCACCAATGGCCAAGAAATATGCGATGGAGGCATTTGATAGAGCGCTCAGAGATATAATGAACAATAATTATCTGTTTAGTGGAAAAGTGATGGTATTTGGAGGTAACTTTAGACAAGTATTGCTAGTGGTCCCCAAAGGAACAAGACAAGAAATAATTAATGTAAGTCTGATAACATCATATCTTTAGAATAAAATGGAAGTGCTCAAATTGACAAATAACATGCAAGCTAGATCAGATGTAACCTTTAGTGATTCTTATAAAGAGTAGGGAATGAGGAAGATCCTATAACTCATGATGGAAATATAATCATATCAGATGAAATGGTAGTATAAGATGATAGAAAAGATTCATGCGATAAGGCATTGATACAAAATGTATTTCCTGATTTTATTGATAACTCGATATCATTAAAATACATGACAAACAATGTAATATTGGCAACAAAGAATGAATATATGGATAAACTAAATCAAATGATGATAGATATGTGAATAAACTTTAGCTATGACTATGTTAGTTATGACCATGCAGTTGATGACATCAATACAATTATCAAGAAGAATTTCCAAATAGCTTGTAACTGGATGAAATCCCATTACATAAACTATACTTAAAAGTTAATTGCTTAATAATACTTATAAGAAATTTGGATGCATTGAATGGATTATGCAATGGAACTTGAATGGTATGCAAAAGATTTGAAAAAAATGTCAAACCTGCTGAAATAATAGCTAGGCAACATGCTAATAGACAAGTATTACTACCAAAAATACCATTGAATCCATCAAAAAGTGAAGGATATCTGTTCCAATTCAAAAGGAATCAATTTCCAATACGATTATGTTTTGCAAAGACTATAAGCAAGACATAGGGACAAACAATACCAAATGTAGAAGTATATTTGCCAGAAGATGTTTTTTCACATGGAAAATTATATGTTGCATTATCAAGAGGGATTTCAAGCTCAACAACAAAGGTATTAATCAAAAAGAATGATCTAAAAAAGAAAGAACCAATATACATAAAAATGTAGTCTACAAAGAGATCCTGCTATCAAATAGATAAATAAACATTTGCTTTCATTTTTTATAAATGAATGGATGAAAATATTATATAAATAATATTGTAAATATGTACATAATATTTAAATATCAAATATTAATTTAAAATTATATAAAATATTACAATCATAAAAAATTTAAAAATATAAAATATAAAATTATTACAAATGACGAGTTAAAAAATCATGCTAACTATAATGTATCTTATGAAACTTAGTAGATTTAAAAAGAACACTACTCCTACCAACAAAAAATGAAAACAAAGATTTGAAAGAACACACTGAGTTTATAGGGCATTTTACATATTTATTGATGAAAATAATAAAAATTACTAGTTTGGGGTAGAAAGTAAAAAAATTATGGTCTTAGGGTGAATTTTAATCAGCGGCCATATGATGTGGCACCCAAATCAGCAGGTGTAGAACATGCATGCAGACACGGGGACAAGAAATGGTGAGTTAGCGAGACACGTAATGCGGACACCGGTTTGACCGGTGGCCAGACCGCCCTGCCCTACTCCTCCTACATGTCTGCCATGTCTCAGTGCGTCAGAGCATCAAACGGATTCCCTGCCCCGTGAGCCACGTGTCATCGCCCAATTTGATAAGCATTATGGCCGCCATTATGACCGGCGGCCAGATATTAATTCCTACAACCCCCCCCCCCCCGCGTCTTTTTCCCCTTCATTTGTTTTCCTTTATTACTTTCTCCCATTTGTTTTCTCCTCCCACGGCAGCAGCTCAATAAATCACTCCTTCTCCTTCATTTCCTCCTTAAATCTTGAAAAATCCTAAACCACCTTCCGTTGTTTTCGTTCCTCACTCACCCAGTGTACTATTTTTCATTCGACGGCAGCAACTCTAGGTCCAGCTCCTTCCTCAGTCCTTAAGTCCAACTACTTCCTCAGTCCTCTGACGGCAGTAACTCCAAGTCCAGCTCCTTCCTCAATCCTCAGGTCCAACTCCTTCCTTAGTCCTCCGATGGCAGCAATTATTTTCGTTATTAATTCTTGGTTGTTTCTCCTTCATTCCTCATAGAGCCTAAACCCGGTTCATTTGTTCTCCTTCCTTAGTCCGTCGGTTGGCCGGTTTTTCTCCCACGGCAGCAGCTCCAGCTCCAGCTCCTTCCCCTGCATTCTTCACAAAGCCCTTCTTTCTTCACAAACCATTAAGTAAAAAATAAAACATCAAACCTTAAACCTAAAGCCAAAAATCCAAAAACACTCTATATGCAAACGGTAAAGTTCAAAGAAAACCAAAAAAATTATTTTATTTTTGTGTAAGGTAAAAGGCAGAATAGTTAAAGGTGAATTACTTAATTATTATGTTTAATATGTGTTATTTGTTAATATATATGAGTTTATTGTTTTGTTGTATAATTATTATTTATTTAGGATTATTATAATTTTTAATTAGTAGATATAAATTGAAATGAAGTTGTGAAATATGGAAAAATAATTGTCTGAAATAGGTAAACATAGTTTTGATAAATAGTAAAAATTGTTGAAAATAGTAAATGTTAAAATTGGATGGAAAAAAGGTTAAATAAATTGGTGAAATTAAATTAAAATAATAACGATAGAAAAATTTAATTATGTTAAGTTTAATAATAAATATTTGAGTTGAAAAAAATGTTTAAAAGTGAAATGAATAAATTACAGGAAAAAGAATTAGTAATTGTTGGGGAAAAAATAAAATATGAATGTATGGAAATTAGAACGTAGTAATTATAGGGAAATAATAATAGTAATATTTATGAATAATGCTAAAATAATAATATTGGAGTAAATGCTAAAATAATAATATTGGAATAAAGTGAAAATAATAGTAAAATGTTTAGAAAAAATGGAAGAAGTAATGATTGAAAAAAATTTTAATGTTGTTATGTGAACAGAATATTTTTTAAATTGAGGATGATTATTTGTGATGAATATAATTGATGTTAGAAATATTAAAGTAAATGTGCAATTTGTGAAATTAAGGCGAAATTTTTGAAATAGTTAGAAATATGAAATTAAATGTGTATTTGTGATGAATATAAATGTTGTTATTTATTTAGCATTTATTTTGGATGGTTATTTGTAATGAATTATTAAAAAAAGAGAATTGTAATATTTGAGAATTGAAATATTTAAAATTTGAAATATTGGAGATTTGAAATAAAATAACTTGTGTAAAACTAATGTGACTAAAAATAAAAGTTAATATGAGAATTAAGTTATGAAACAGGGGAAAGTAATATTGTTAAATAGGGGAAATTAATATTGGTAAATAGGAGAAATAAATTTTGTTAAATAGGAAAAATGATTGAAAAGAATAAATGGAAAAATAGAAGGGAAAAAAGGATAATATAGTGTGGAGATTAAAATAAATTAAATTTAAAATTTAATATAGAAAAGTATAGAAAAAATGAATATAGAAAAGTAAAGGAAAAAATAATATAGAAAAGTATAGAAAAAGGATAATATAGAAAAAATTAATTTTGTTATGATTAATACTAATTAATTTTAGGAAAAGTATAAGAAAAATAATTATCAAAACAATGAAAAAAGAAAATTTTGTGGGAAAAAGGAAATTAATTATTTGAGGGAAAAATTGAAATTAATAATTTGAGAAAAAATTGTAGGAAAAAATAAACAAATAATGTAAAGAAAAAGAAAATAATAAATTATGAAATAGTTTGAAATTTGTATTTTTAGGATAAATTTAAATTTGTAAATTGAGGAAAAATAAATTAGTAAAGTTAGGAAAAAATTAAAACTAAATTATAATTTTTATTAAATTTTTAATGGTGTTGATTTGAAAGATAAAAGTTATTTTTAGCGAGTAAGAATTTGTTTTAATTATTACTGATAATGAGTTGTTTATATTCTGTAAATTACAGGAATATACTGAGCAAGATTGTAAAGATTTCATAGTTCGGACATACAAGGTGAGTAATATATTTTATATAGTTAAGAAATTTATTAATGAAAAAATTAACATGTTTAATAAATAATAATACTAATAATAATAATAATAATAATAATAATAATAATAATAATAATAAAAGTATAATATTGGTAGAAATCGTATTAAATTGGTAAAATTATGAAGAATTTAACAACGTTTAAATTTAGAAAAATAATTTGTATGAAAATTATAATTAAAATGATATGTTTTAAATAATTAATATAACAAGAGATATGTTTTACATAATTAAAATAATATGTTTGTAAATTAGTATTAAGTCTTTGTAAAAAAAATGTGAATTAAACATGTGAATCATATATAGTTGAAAATCTTGTGCGAAAGTGGCAACACGTGCGATTTATAGTGGTTCGGCCAAACTCTTGCCTACGTCCACTTTCTCCTAAGTCTCAACTTAGGGTTCCACAAATATCTCAATCAATTTACAAAATGGATTCCCAAATGAATCCAATACCCCAGTGTTTTCAAGGCTTACACTCTAACCTTTACAAGGATTGTCCTCACAATCACTCAAATACAATTTAATCCCTATGGATTAATCACACACCAATCCCACAATTACAAAACCTAATATCTAGGTTGTGGGAGTACAATAAACAAAGCAATTTAAGAATACAAGCTCAAACTTACTTGTAACAGATGAATATTGCTCAAACGAGAATGCTCTACAAGTATTAGCTCATTAGAAATCAAAGTGGTGAAAGTTTTGTGTGAAAACTAGCCGTTTAACAGACTTTAAAGTCTATTTTTATAAGTCATGTACGGCCGTACTATTTTGGTACGCCCGTACGGATTCAAAACTATCCGTTACAAAAAGAGAGGGAAAGGCGGTACGGCCGTACCACCAACTGGTACGCCTGTACGGACCAAGTTTTCCTGACAAACAATTTTCCTGCGAGTTCGCGTATGGCCGTACCACCCAATGGTATGCCCGTACTTAAGCAAATTTCCTGACAAACCATTTTCTTGCGAGTTGGCATATGGTTGTACCATCCAATGGTACGCCCGTACCAAACTCAATGAAACAATACATACTAGGTACGGCCAGCCGTATGGCCGTACCACACAATAAACTATTTGGTACAACCGTACCAAAACTGGTACGCCCGTACTAACACAAAAACACTTAGAAAGATTGCAAATAACTTAAATTGACTCATACGTGACTCAACTATCCAAACCTAGGGTCTAACAATCTCCCCCTTTTTGATGTTAGCAATCAATTTAAGTTCAATTTGCATGAATTCTTTTAAATGAAAATTTGACTCAAAAATTTTAGAAATTTTGGAAATCTCCCCCTTTGTTTTGGAATACATGCCATAAAACACTTAACAACCAAATACAAAGAAGATTAATAATCAATTAAACAACGATGATAATACTATGATAATCAAAATTAATCAAACACCAAATAAATAATCTGAATAAACATCATATATAGAAAATAAAAAAAATACATCAATACATCAATATCCAATGAAATGAAATACATAAGATGAAATAAACAAACTCCACTAACTCAAGTCCTAAAAACATATATCATCAACTAAACATATCTCCCCCTATGACAACATCAAAAGCACAAAATCACTGTAAGTCCGTAGGAGGAGGTGGACTTGGTGGAGGTACAATGAATGGATCGAGCATCAGACTAACAGAGTGGAGAGTCTCTGAAGCAAAAGTTTGAAACTCGTGGGACTCAGCCATATGCTGATCAAGGCGCTGATCAATGGCAGTGGTATGCTGATGAAGATGAGCAAGCTGCTGAACAACACTGTTAAACCATCGCTCAAGACTAGTAACGACCATGGAGAGAGTAGCAAAGTGCTAAGTCAGCAAGTCAGAAATCAAAGGAGTAGTAGCAGTAGGATCAACAGAGGTGGCAGTTGGATCAGAGGGATTAGGAACAGCACCAGCAGAAGAGGATCCAGCTGAGAAGTGTCTCTGATGCTTGTGGCTAAGAGCCCCCTGACGTGCAGCGTCATCAAAAGGAGGAGCAGGCTGGTCTCGCCACTCTGCAGGTGTGTCATCAAGTAGAGGAACCTGCATGCTCTGAAGATCCTCTACATCTCACCGGCCATAGAGAGTAATAGTGTCATTGGGAAGCTCCAATGACTGAAGGTGTCCGAGTCATCTGGAAATGTACTCTGAATGTAGGATGAACTCGTCATCAGCAGTTCATTCATATAGCATCAAATGCTCAATAAATGAGAGATCGAGGTTGGGACCACGAGGTCCTGGAGAGGGAGCAGTGGGAGGAAAAGCGTGTAGCTCCTAGCAGATGTGGTGAATAAGGGGTCCAAAGAGAATAGCCCTGCCAGGCTACTTCTGGATGCTAACCTTGTGAAAAGAGGTCTGAAGTCAACGTCCAGACTAGATGGGGGTCCCCGTGACCATGCAGTAGAAAAAAAGAGGATGTCAGGGCCAGTAATGGTGTCGTTAGACTCAAATCTCCCAAAGATAAGATAAGAGATGAGCTTATGACAGTAGAAAAGGGCAGGAGATTTGAGGCAGGAAGCCTTCTGACGAGAAGGCCTGAAGGCAGTGTTGAGGGCTATGTCCCTCCAGAAAGAATTGCGGTTATAAACCACAGATTTGGCATTAGTAATGCCGTCAGTAGGAAAGCCAAATATGGCGTCGAAGTCAGTAGCAGAAAGAGTGTAGTGTCTCCTAAAGAGACAGAAGGAATAGGAAAAAGAAGTAGTCAGTGAGAAGGACTGTAAGAACTCGGGTGCAACTGACTGTATGTAATGATTAGGTAGAAAAGTGAAGTTTGACCAATGAATATTGGCCAAATAGCCCAAGACCTCATCCTCCAGTCCGGTCTACCAGAGGGTAGGGCGACAAGCAAAATGAGAGTGAGAAAAGACCTTCTCACTCAAAATGGAAGTCCTCACAGCAGAGGTAGAAAAAGAGCCACGAGGGCCCAAGCCGGGAGGAATAGTGCATTTGACTCTCCGTGAGGAAGAGTCACTGTACCCAACAGGATCAGACATGTATAAAAAATTAGTAAAAATCAATAAAATAGTGAAAAATGGTAGTTTTGAAAATTTTGATAGAAATTCGACGCAATGTAAAATACTCAAAAATAAAACCTGCATAAAAATCAGTAAAATTCGACACACGGGTTCAAAATACAATCATAAGCACTAAACTCTAAATAACTTAGAGCTAAAAAGGCCTAGAAAAAGCTGAAAATAAAAATAATTGAAAAAGGCACTGAAATAATAATAAAACAGTAAAGACAGAATTAAAAAGACAGTAAAAAGATTGAAAACAGACCAGAAATGACGAATGTGGAAGGATTAAGCAGAATGCTAGAGGTTTGGAGTGCTTTGGAGAGGATTTCAAAGGAAATTTAAAAGAAAATCTGAGTGAAAATAAGTGAAAAGCAGAAAAATGAGCTTTAAAAACATTTTTTCGCGTCGCATACGGGCGTACGGGTAGAGCGTACGGCCATACGGACTAAATTTGCTTTGAAAGTACCTATCACGTACGGGCGTACGAGTAAGACGTACGACCGTACGAGGCACAGACATTTGAAATCCAGGATCTCGTATAGGTGTACCACTTAGGTGTACGGTCGTACGAGAATTATAGAAGAAATTCTCTCAGGAACACGTACGGGCGTACCAAATTTGGTATGGACGTACAACGATAGGTATGGTTATATATAAGAGATTACAGATCATACCAGAATGTGCCGAAATGAGGCATGATATCTGTACGGGCGTACCAAATTACGTACGGCCGTACGGAGACTTAAAACAGAAAATTTTGAAGGCTTTTTATGAAAATTCTTGAATTTTCCTAAGTCCACCATCACTCCTATTTCAAAAATGACCTATCTATCATCCCTAATTCATGTTTGATGAAGTTCAATCATTCTTCACTTAGGGGTTTTATGAAAATATCAACCAATTGGTGAGTTGTATCAACAAAATCTAATACATCCTTCCCTTTTTGCACATTATCACGCAGAAAATGATGTCTAATGTCAATGTGCTTAGTTCTAGAATGTTGAATGGGATTCCTAGAAAGATTAATTGCACTAGTGTTATTACACTTAATAGAGGTACAAGAGACACAAACATTGTAATCCCTTAATTGTTGTTGAATCTAAAGAACTTGAGCATAACAACAACCTATAGATATATATATATTCAGATTCAGCAGTTGATAAGGACACACAAGTTTGCTTCTTGCTAAACTAATAAACCAAGCAATTACCTAGAAAATGACAAGTACCAGAGGTACTTTTCCTATCCAACAAGTTTCCACCAAAATCAGCATCAAAATAGGCAATTAAATCAAAGGAGTCATTTTTAGCATACCACAATCCATAATGCATAATTCCAACCAAGTATTTGAAAATTCGTTTCACAGCACTTAAATGAGATTCCCTAGGAGAAGATTGAAATCTAGCACACATACCAACAGCAAACATAATGTCTGGCCTAGAAGCAATTAGATAAAGTAAACTACCAATCATACCTCTATACTTCTTTTGGTCTACTAGCTTCCCACTTTCATCTAATGACAGCTTAGTAGTCATGCTCATTAGAGTCTTGCTAGCTTTAGCATCTTCCAGTCCAAATTTCTTGAGCATCTCTTGAGTGTACTTGAATTAGTTGATGAAGATTCCATCTTCGCATTGTTTAACTTGAAGTCCAAGGAAGTACTTCAACTCACCCATCATGCTCATTTTGAATTCACCCTACATACACTTAGAGAACTCTTTGCATAACTTTTCATTAGTAGCACTAAATATGATATCATCTACATATATTTGAATAAGAAGAATGTCATGCTTGTAATACTTTATAAAAAGTATTATGTCTGCTTTGCCTTTATCAAAATCGTGGTCAATAAGAAATGTGCTTAATCTATCATACCAAGCTCTAAGGGCTTGTTTAAGACCACATAAAGCTTTGGTAAGTTTGAAAATATGGTTTGGAAATTCATAGTCCTCAAAACCAGAGGGTTGTGCAACATAAACTTCTTCATTTATAAAACCATTTATAAAAGCACTTTTAACATCCATTTGAAATAATTTGAAGTTCATATGAGATGCATATGCCAATAACATCCTAATAGCTTCTAATCTAGCTACAGGGGTAAAAGTCTCATCAAAATCTATACCTTACTCTTGACAATAACCTTGAGCAATAAGTCTAGCCTTATTCCTAGTAATCACTCTATCCTCATCAAGTTTATTCCTAAAAACCCATCTAGTACCTATAATAGACACATCCTTGGGCTTAGGCACTAGGGTCCATACCTTATTCCTATCAAATTAGTTCAACTCTTCTTACATCGTTAAGACCCAACTATCATCATTTAAGGCATCCTTAATGTTCTTAGGCTTAATTTGAGAGATATATGCAATGTTATTGTGAACATCTTTAAATTTAGAATGAGTTGTTACCCCTTTTGACATTTCACCTAGAATTTGCTCCTTGTAGTGTCCTTTTGGAAAATGCCAGTCCTTTGGAAGATCATGCTTGATTTGTGTAGCAGCTAGGTGTGGAGGAAGATCACTCACTTCTTCTTTTTCAACATCTTTAGTAGCAACCTCTTGTAGATGTTCTTTCTCAACTCCTTGTTCCATTAGAATCCCTACATCATCATCATCAACATTGTCCTTTCTTAGACCAAGGAAGTTAGTTTCATCAAAAACAACATGCATGGATTCCTCAAAAACTAAAGAACATTTGTTAAACACCCTATATGATTTGCTAGAAGTAGTATAACCTAAGAAAATACCTTCACCCATCTTAGAATCAAATTTTCTAAGGTTATCCTTGGTGTTTAGAATGTAGCATTTGCATCCGAATACTCTAAGGTATGAAATTCTTGGTTTTCTACCATTCCATAGTTCATAAGGAGTTTTGTTCAAAATAGGTCTTAAATGAACTCCATTGGTGACATAACAAGTGGTGTTGACCACTTCAGCCCAAAAGTATGAAGGTAATTGGTACTCATTAAGCATAGTATGCGTCATATCACAAAGAGTTCAGTTTTTTCCTTTCAACTACCTGTGAGAGTAGTACATCCCGGATGTGGGAGCGCTGCACGTTGTTCGGCGTGAAATGCCGTGGTGCTTGCTCTCGAAAGTATAGATCCCTGAGATACTACAGGACCTAGATAGATCGCTTCGAGGAAATGGTGTGGAGTCGCCACCCGACTTATCTAGTCAACTCAATTGAGAAACTAAAACAAGTTGGGAAAAGGTAAA
>CANYBF011344924.1:0-13577 GCA_948192965.1 Dalechampia spathulata | reverse complement strand
CAGCAGGAAGGCTCGGGTTTACATTTTCCTGGTTTGTTTAGTTGCTCAATTGAGTTGACTAGATAAGCCGGGTGGCGACTCCATGTTATTTTCTTGACGTGATCTGTCTAGTTCCTGTAGTAACTCAGGGGTCTATACTTTTGAGAGCAAGCACCACGGCATCTTACGCCGAACAGCGTGCAGCGCTCCCACATCCGGGATGCGCTACTCTCACAACACCTTTGAAGACATCTACTCTGTTAGCCAACGGATAGAGCAGACCAAGGAGAAGAAAAAGGAGCCTTCCTTCCAGAAGCCCAAAACCACCACATGCACTCAAACACAACAAAAACCCCATTACATCAATGCCCTGCAAACACCAACCCCATACTCCAAAATACTACTCCAAGCCAAAGGTTCTCAGATCTTGGAATACCACTTTCCAAGGTTTTTGGTGTTTCCTCAAAGCCAAGCTCATCAAACTACTAGAGCCAAACTTCAAAACACCACCCCCAGCCTCGATGGATACCAAAACTTACTACCACTATCACCAGCATCACGATCATAACACTGATGACTATCGCTCCCTCAGATTGGTCATTCAGAATCTTATTGACTCTAGTGAGATCAAAGACCCTGAAAAATCCAAACCATCAACCAAAATAAACCCGTTACCTAACTACCACAAAGCCAACCGTACCTACATGCTCCAATCAGGGTTGCCATAATCCTTGGTTTTGAACTCCTTTTCTCCCCTCGACTGTGAGAAGGTTACCCGACTACCTACTATCAGCTTTCATCCTGATGGTGGATTTGAAGTTGGTGCCATTGACATATGGTATGATAGTTCAGAGGATGAGTCTGCAGCTACCCAGAATGCCTCCAAGCTAGAATCATCAGAAGCACAGGCTCTTAAGAAGGGTAAGCCGATCGAGACCTCCAAGGCAGCTAAGCCAGCACCAAAACCACCCAAGCAATAGAAAGGGTTAGGTGCTAACAAGATGTCCTCCCAAGTCCATAAAATGACTCGAAGTGGTAAGGTGTTCATTCCTCCCGACCTCGGGAAGAAGCCAGAAGCTCCTAAAAAGCTAATCAAAGCTAAACCCACTAGGGATAAGGCTGGTCCAAGTAATGTTCCAACTCCACAACTAGCTGATCAGGTTACTCAGCCTGATAATGTTGTTGTCAAGCAGCTAAAGAAGATGCAAGCTAACATTAGCATCTGGGACTTAGTGCTATCCTCCCAGCAACACCAACGGGCTGTGGTCAAAGCACTCTCTAGTATGAGAATCTCTCCATCTGCCTCTACCTATAGCATGAATAGTCAATTGGTAAACTAGGAGTTACCATCCAATATGATCACCTTCTTTGATGCAGATCTACCAGCCGAGGGTATCCACCACAATAAAGCACTCTTCATTAGGGTGAATATAATGAACTTCTCCACCCCCTATGTCATGGTGGATGATGGTTCAAGCATCAACGTTTATCCTCTCAAGGTGCTACCCAAGCTAAGGGTTCAACTTTCAGACTTGAAACCGTGCAAGACTATCATCAGGGCATATGATGAGTCTAAATGGGAAGTTGCTGGCACCTTCACTGCCATTGTTACTGTCGGGCCAATCAAATCAGTGGTGGAGTTTACAGTTCTTGATATCCCGGTGTCATTTGTACTACTACTAAGCCGACCATGGTTCCATCCCCTGGGAGGTGTGCCATCCTACACTAGAATATTAAGTTTCCACATAACAAAGGTGTGGTCATGATTGCA
Organism: Dalechampia spathulata; assembly: GCA_948192965.1. Lineage (NCBI taxonomy): Eukaryota > Viridiplantae > Streptophyta > Magnoliopsida > Malpighiales > Euphorbiaceae > Dalechampia > Dalechampia spathulata. Next base: position 11,827 of record CANYBF011344924.1, on the reverse strand, counting down.
GCTGATGATGAGGTTGCTCTAGCCTGCATCAAGGAAGATGTCCCTCTCATGACTGGTTTTCAGATCGCTACCATCAGAGAACCTGAATCATACTTATACCAATTGAGTCCTGCTGCGGAGAGGATGATGCAACTAATGAACTTTATGCCTGGTAGTGGTTTGGGCCAATACCAGCAAGGCCCAGTAGAGTTTGATATTCCTATAGCCATGTGGGAAGAAAGATACTACATTGGGTTTGATCCTTACACTTCAGATAAACCGGAAGAGTGCAAGAGGGTTATCTTCATTCAAGGAGAGACATAACATGATCATGCTCCTGAGTTACCTAACTCGGATGATTTCTTCGATCAGTAGTTCACCATCTTTGATGATGTCTGTGACTTATCAGCCTTTATGGTAGCTAAGAAATCCACTGCTACTTCCTTCACCATCAGCCTTGATGATGCTTTTTTGATCTTTGGTGACGTTGTTGATCTCACCATCGGCCGCCTAGAGCCAGAAATTACTACAGTCACTGCACTAGGAGCCAAGCTATAGAGCTTGGACATGGAAGACTTGTTGTTGCCAAAGGTCTACGAAGACATAGCCACTCTGGTGGATAGAACTTTTGAGGAATTACTATATAAGGATGTTGATATCCCTATTTTTATTTTATTTGATGATGATTTAATTCCAAATAAGTATAATGCAATGAAGAATAACTTTGCTTATGTTTGTGATATGTATTTTGATGGCATTGTGCATGAATATAAGCATTACATGAGCATTTTTGACATTAATGCATCATGCATTAAAAATGTTAACATTTACATATATGACAAGCCATGTCTACTCCAGATTGCATCAGAATTAACCTCTGAAGAGAGAACATAAATAATCAGCGCATTGAAAAAGCATATAAAAGCCGTTGCTCTAGGCTATGAAGACATGTTAGGTGTCAACAGATCCATCGCGGAACATAGAATTCCTACCAAGCTGGGGTTCAAGCCAGTTAAGCAAAAACTACAGTGCCTCCAACCATAATGGGCTCAAAAGGTTAATGAAGATATCCAGAAGTAGTTGGATGCCAAATTCCTTGAAGTGGTTGACTATCTGAAATGATTCACCAATGTAGTTCCAGTTCCCAAGAAAGATGGCAGGGTCAGAGTCTGCATGGACTACAGGGATCTGAACAAAGCATTCCCAAAAGATGACTTTCTTTTACCCCATATCAATGTACTCGTTGATAGTGTAGCTACTAGCGCTATGTATTCCTTCATTGATGGGTTTTCAAGGTACAATCAGATCCTGATGGCAATTATAGATAAGGTGAAGATAACTTTCATCACAGAGTGGGGGACCTATTGCTATAAGATTATGCCTTTCGGCTTAAAAAATGCAAGTGCTACCTACCAGCGAGCTGTAATAACCTTGTTGCATGATTTAATCCATAAAGAGGTCAAAGTCTATGTAGATGATATGATGGTGAAGTCCCCCACCAGAGAAGAGCATCCGACTGCTCTTGATAGATTTCTCACACGCGTTGAGAAATATGGACTCAGGCTGAACCTAAAGAAATGCACATTTAGGGTGATATCTAGCAAGCTGCTGGGTCACATTATCAGTCAGAGGGGTATCAAAGTGGATCCTGATAAGGCAAAGTTGATCATTAAGATGCCTATTCCCTGAACTGAGACCAAAGTCAAGGGATTCTTAGGATAGCTCTAGTACATTAGCAGATTCATCGCTAAGCTTACTATCATGTGTGAGCCTATCTTTAAGCTTTTGAGGAAGAACTAGCCTATGGTTTGAGATGAGAACTGCCAATTTTCATTTGAGAGGGTGAAGCATTACCTCTCCAACCCATCGATCCTGTAACCACCTCTACTGGGAAAACCATTACTACTCTATCTAGTCTTGGAAGAGGAGTCAGTGGGCGCTATGATGGCTCAAGAGAATGAAGCCAGAGTTGAACATGCTATCTACTATTTGAGTAAGAAGTTACTATCAACTGAATGTAAATATGGCACTATTGAGAAGTTATGCATGGCTATGGTCTGGGTCACCAAGAAACTCAGACACTACTTCCAATCATGCCAAGTTCAGGCAATCTCTAAGGTTTACCCTATGAAGTACTTGTATATAGCTCCTTCACTGGTAGGGAAACTCTCTAGGTGGTTGATCATGTTATCAAAGTTTGACATGTAGTACATCACAACTAAGGTGATCAAAGGCAAAGAAATTGCTGAATTCTTAGCATCCAGGCTGATGGATGACTCTGAGACCTTTGAACTGGACTTCCCATATGAGTACTTGGGGGCATTTGATGTCCAAAAATGGCAACTACACTTTGACGGCACAGTCAATAGAAGAGGTGCAGGTATAGGAGTTGTGCTAATCACTCCTGAAGGTGAACTCATTATGCTTTCAAAGTGACTGAGCTTTCCAGTCACCAATAAAATGGCTGAGTATGAAGCATGTCTATTCGGTCTAGAAGCATTACTAATGATTGGTGCCCAAGATGTACAGATATTTGGTGATTTGATGCTTATCATTCACCAATCCACGGTCGAGTGGGATGTCAAAGAAGAAAGGCTCAAGCCTTATGCGGAATACATGAAGCTCATAGTTTGCAATTTCAACTCTTGCTAGTTTATTCATATACTGTATGAGGAGAATCAGATGGTTGATGCCTTGGCCACAGTGGCTTTAGTTTGTGAGTGACCATAGAGTCAAGTTCAACCTATATTCATCGAGCAGTCAAGGACTTCTTGCTATGAGAGAGAATTGGTTATGGCACTAGACTAGCCAGATGAGATCCCATGGTATGTAGATATCATGAACTTTCTAAAAATTGGTGCCTATCTGGAAGAAGCCAACAAAACTGATAAGCTAGCCCTACGTAGACTAGCAGCCAACTTTACCTGCTATCAGGGTGTTCTCTATAGAAGAACAGCGGATGGTCTACAACTTTGGTGCATATCGGGGAAGGAGATTGAATCAGTCATGGAAATGGTACACGCTGGTGTATATGGGTCCCACATGAATGGATTCGTGCTTTATAGGAAAATCCTATGCCAAGGATATTTCTGGCTCACCATGGAAACAAACTGCATATAGTTTGTATAAAGATGCCATGAATGCTAGATTCATGGAGATTTGAGTCACCTACCACCAGTCAAATTGTAGAATTTGACAACTCCTTGGCCATTCTTAGCTTAGGGAATTGACATCATGGGCAAGATTCATCCTAATGCATCCAACGGACATCGGTACATACTAGTGGCTGTTGACTATTTCTCTAAGTGGGTAGAAGCTGAATCCTATAGTAAACTGAGGGCAAAGCAGGTTGCCAAGTTTATAGAGAAAAATCTCATATGCTAATATGGGGTAACGCATCACTTGGTGTCAAATAATGGAGTGCAGTTCTAGGGCCAAGTTGTTGACTTACTGAAAAAGTATGGGATCGAGCACCATCAATCTTCTCCTTATCACTCTCAAGCTAATGAGGCAGTCAAAGCGGCTAACAAAATGATAAAGCGCATCTTAGCCAAGATAGTGAGAACTTACAGGGACTGGCATGAGCAGCTGCTATTTGCTTTATGGGGTTACAAAACCACTATAAGGAGTCCTACAAGTGCCACTCCTTACTCTTTTATTTACGGGACAAAAGCCGTATTACCAATCTGGAAAATCAGTCAGAATGCAGCAGACTAATACTAAAAAATTTAGGTATTTTTCCTAGACCATTTCAATACCAATTTCACTGATAAATTGTTTTTTCCATGTTTAGCAAAGACAGGAAATTGATCCAGTAGACGGTCGAAACTAGTCAAACCTTTGACTTCTGGTCAAGTTGTTGATCAGATAGTATTGCATTCTTACAGAGGATCCCAAATGCAGAGTTTGGAGATAGACAACACTTATTTGATGGTGTGAGAATAGATCTGACGGTTGATCACCCTTACCCAGCAGACGGTCACCTCTGGTTCCGTAGCTAAACCACCCAATCCAGTAGAGATCACAGAATCAAGCTTTTGATTCTCAAACTCTAGCCATAGGTATCTAAATGCTGACTTTAGATTATTAAACTTGCAAGAAAGCCATTGGTCTCATAGTTACCACTGGTCAGCCTTGGTCGGATAGCCTGAATGTCAGCCCCTAGTGACAGAATTGGGATTTTTACTTGTCAAAACCATCGACCAGGAAATGTCAAAGACCCAACAGAGGATCCCAAATGCCATTTTGGAGATATTTGACATTTATTTGATGATGCAAGCATTGACCTAGCAGACGGTCATCCAGGTCTTGTAGTTGGCCACTTGATCTGGCAGAGATCACAGAATCAAGCCTTTAATTCTTAAATCCTAGCAGTAGGCATCTAAATGCTGATTCCAGATGATTTCAAGCCTTGCAGCAAAGCCATCGATCTTGCAGAAGACCTTTGATCAGCATTGATCATTTTAGCCCGAGCACTGGGCTCCCAGTGGCAGAATTAGGTGGCTAACCCTCAGCATGAGTAGCGGATTAGCATTGATAGCCTTTAGCCTAAACACCGAGCTCCCAGTTGTAGAAATGGGTTGTAAGCCTGAACATGAGCACTTTGCAGGCCTCAATGCGAGCACTCTGCAAAGCCTCAATGCGAGCACCTCGCAAGCCTCAACATGATCATCAGGCCTCGACACGAGCATCAGTTAGGTACCTTCTTTACTTTTTATGAAAAGTCATGTTATGATCAAATCTCATTTTAATGACTTGCACTTTTGTCGCATCAAAATGATCCTGATCAAGGGGCAAACTGTTGACCCTGACTTTTCACCCTTGTACAATCTCGGGTTTTCATCGATTCGGCTTGGTATTGATCCTTGAGGTCGACCCCAGAGTTGAATATGCTATTAGACCTTCTCTGTGTGTGTTTGGACATGCATAACACTTTACATTCTACCCAAATAAGGCAGAATGCATAAATAGAGCACACTGAGCACATAGCATTATTTGCTAGAAAAAATCACTTAGTAGGGCCCACATATAGGGCCCTACGTGCAGGGCCCATAGGGTAGGACCCACATAAATAGGGCACATGATCATGTCTCACAATGTCAAATAACGCTTATTTGATATTTAAAATCCATTGCATTTCACCCGTACAAGATAGAATGTGCAAACAGAATGAATTTAGTGCATAGCACTATGCGTGCATTATGCAAGAAAAAAAGATATTTGGTGGGGCCCACCTTTCGGACCAAATCTAGAATACTTTTCATTGCAAAATGTCTTAATATGTCAAATGATGCTTATTTGACATACATCACGCATCCCATTTTGCTCGTGTAAGGTGGTGCACATAGGGGCAAATGTTATATTCGTAGTATGTAGCACTATGTGCTACGCATATAGCATAAATTGACGTTTGGACAGGAGCCTTCTCAAGGCCAAACCAGATGTGAGCCATATTACACAATGTCTTAGGACATAAAATGATGCTTCTATGGCATGGGGTGCACATCCCAATGCAACCATAATGGACCCCACGTGACAAGTCAGAGGCTTTTCCATGCCTCTGGTGTTCTGAATCTATCAAATATTATCCAGATCTAATTGATTTTAGCCTTAAAATTAATTATTCAAGTTAATTGCATAATTACTTGTTTGAATTGCAAAACGAAGGCCGATTCATGCTCAAAATGAGGTACTGTCTTCATTAAAGTTGCGTATTTTGGTTTGTAGATCATTTTTATACTGACAAACTTGATTTTCTTGCAAATTGACATGCTATTTGCACCATACCTTCACCTATGTATGCCACACACAACCTATGTATGGCACACATAGGTCTAGATACGACGTACGTTCCTTGGAAAATTTCCCAAAAAATCACATTTTTGCTCATTTTCAAAACCGATTTGATTTTTCCAGTAACATTTGATACTTCATAGTAGCTCAAATATATTGGATCTATCATAAATTAATTACATTTAATTAATTTAGGCTTCAAAATTGATTTTCTATGATTAAATGCCGATTTAACTCGTTAAAAATGTGATTTTTGAAAGGATTTGATTCAAATTGGTTGAGTGGCTATCTCAAATTGCTCCAAGTGATGTTAGCACTCCCATTTGATTTTCCATGATCAAAAAATAATAATTTTGCTTAAAATAATTTTTATTTTTATTAATTTTCATGATCTGACTCGTGTAAATTCATATGATTTATTGCCAAAAATTACTAGATTTTGACTCTTGGTTCATGCTTTCACATAACATTGGATTAGTCAAATATGGAGAAGATAGGTTGTGCTTGATCCTATATCTTTCTAGCAAATCAGCCACTTGGCCTTGGAATTATACTCCATTGTCAGACACCAAGTGATATGGTATCCCATATCGGTATATGAGATTTCTTTCTATGAATCTGATAACCTGCTTTACCCCCAGTTTACTGTAGGATTCTACCTCCACCCACTTAGAAAAGTAATCAACAGCCACCAATATGTATCGATGCCCGATAGATGCATTAGGATGAATCTTGCCCATGATGTCAATTCCCCAAGCTGAGAATGGCCAATATGTTGTCAAATTCTACAACTCAACGGGTGATGTATGACTCATAAATTCTGCGGTCACTCACAAATTGAGACCAGTTTAGCCAAAGCATCGACCATCTGATTCTCTTCATGTGGTATGTGAATGAATTGGTATAAGTTGAAATTGCAAACCATAAGCTTCATGTATTCAACATAAGGATTGAGCCTTTCTTCTTTGATAACCCACTCGGCCATGGATTAGTGAATGACAAGCATCAAATCACAAAAAATCTCTACATCTTGGGAACCAATCATTAATAATGCTTCAAGCTTAAATAGATATGCTTCATACTCAACCATATTGTTGGTGACCGGAAATCTTAACCCCTTTGAAAGCATAATGAGTTCTCCTTCAGGAGTGATTAACATAACCCCTATACCTACACCTCTTTTATTGACCATACCATCAAAGTGCAATTGCCATTTCTAGATGTCAACTACCCCTAAGTGCTTATCTAAAAAGTTTAGCTCAAACATCTCAGAGTCATCCATCGGCTTGGATGCTAAGAATTCAGTAATTGCTCTACTTTTGATTACCTTGGTAGTGATGTACTGCACATCAAACTTGGATAATAGGATTAGCCACCTGGAGAGTTTCCTTACTAGCAAAGGAGCTTCATACAAGTACTTCATAGGATTGACCTTGGAGATTGCTTGAACTTGGTATGACTGGAAGTAATGTCTGAGTATCTTAGTGACCCAGACCATAGCCATGTATAGCTTCTCAACAACATTATACTTATATTCTGTTGGCAACAGCTTCTTACTCAAATAGTAGACAACATGCTTGACTCCCATTTCATTTTCTTGAGCCATCATAGCACCCACTAACTCCTCTTCTAAGGCTACATAGAGCAGTAATGGCTTTCCTGGTCGAGGCGGTTGTGATTAGTGGGTTAGAGAGATAATACTTTACCCTCTCAAATGCGAACTGGCAGTTCTTATCCCAAACTAAAGGCTGGTTCTTCCTCAAAAGCTTAAAGATGGGCTCATACATAGTAGTGAGCTTGCGATGAATCTGCTGATGTACTGGAGCTATCCCAGGAATCCCCTGACTTCAGTCTCAGTTATGGGAATATGCATTTCACAGATCAACTTTGCCTTATCAGGATCCACTTTAATAACCCTCTGACTGATAATGTGACCCAACAACTTATTAGATGTCACCCCAAATATGCACTTCTTTGGATTCAGCCTGAGTTCGTATTTCTCAACCCGTGTGAGAAATCTATCAAGAGTAGTCAGATGCTCTTCTCTAGTGGAAGATTTCACCATATGTCATCCATGTAGACTTCAACCTTCTAGTGGATTAGATCATGTAGCAATAGGTCTTGATAAATTTTCAAGCCAAAAAGCATGACCTTGTAGCAATAGGTCCCCCATTTTATGATGAAAGCTGTTTTCACCTTATCAGCAATAACCATTAGGATTTGGTTGTATCCAGAAAATCCCTCAGCAAAGGAATACATAGCACTAGTAGCTACACTATTGACCAGTATATCAATATGAGGTAAAGGAAAGTTATCCTTTAGATATGCTTTGTTCAGATCCATGTAATCTACACAGACCTTGACTCTGCCGTCTTTCTTAGGGAGTGGCACCACATTGGCTAGCCATTCTAAATAGTCAACCATTTCAAGGAATTTAGCATCCAATTGCTTTTGGACATCCTCTTTAACCTTTTAAGCTCATTCCAATTGGAGACGATGCAGCTTCTACTTAACTGGCTTGAACCCAGGCTGGGTCAAAATTCTATGTTCCGTAATGGAGCTGTCGACACCCGACATGTCTTTGTAGCCTAAAGCAAAGGCTTTTATATAATTTTTTAGTGAACTAATTATTTTTTCTCTCTCTTCAGAGGTCAAGTCTGATGCAATCTGGAGTAGACAGGGCTTATCATCTGTGTTAATGTTAACATTTTCCATGTATGATGTGTTAATGTCAAAAATGCTCATGTAATGTTCATGTTCATGCACAATACCATCAGCATACACATCACAAACATAAGCAAAGTTATTCTTCATTGCATTATATTTAGATTGAATTACATCATCATCAAATAAAACAGCAATTGGAACATCAATGTCCTCATATAGTAGCTCCTCAAAGGTTCTATCCACCAGAGTAGTAATGTCTTCATAGACCTTTAGTAGTAGCAAGTCCTCCATGTCCAAGTTTTGTAGCTTGGCTCCCAGTGCAGCAACTGTAGCAATTTCCGGTTCCAGGCAACCGGTGGTGAGATTAGTGACATCATCAAAAATCTAAAAAGCATCATTAGGGCTGATGATGAAAGAAGTGGCAGCGGTCTTCTTAGCTACTGTCAAGGCTGATAGGCCACAGACATCACCAAAGATGGTGAACTGCTGGTCGAAGAAGTCATATGAGTTAAGCAATCTAGATGGATGGTCATGTTGTGTCTCTCCTTGAATGAAAATAACCATCTTGCACTCCTATGGCTTATCTGAAGTATAAGAATTGAACCCAATGTAGTACCTCTCTTCCCACATGGCTGTAGGAACGTCAAACTCTACCGGACCTTACTAATACTGGCCTAAACTTTTACTAGGCATAAAGTTCATCATTTGCATCATCTCTCCATAGCAGAACTTGGTTAGTACTGATCATCCCTAAAATGATAGTAGTTTTAATCACTACTTCACTGCAAGCATACAGATCATTGTACTAAGATATCAATCTTACGAGAATTTATGGCCTATCCACCCCTACTTGGATTTAAGCAATAATAATGGTTTGATATTTGAAAGTGAGCTAATACAACAGTAAGTAAATGAGGAAGTAAAATGAACTCAGAGGTAAGAAGTTGAATCAATGATAAGAGCATAGGATTTGAAATCATCATCACCAAGCTAGAATAACAGTCATGTGCTAATTACTACCCAAGATATCCAACAGCATTGATAACCTCTCTCGAGGTGAAACCAACTAAATTTCACTACAACCTTCAGAATTCCTTAGTCATAATCAGGGTCCTCCAATTAGGAAAACTATCAACCAAGCATACAGGAATTAAGAGCATGTAGATCTCTTATAACTACCAGCCTAACCAGAATGGATAAGCATTCTATAAATCAACTCTCGCTGCAGATACAGAGCCTAAGAAATTCTTTAGAAGCCAATCTTTAGGTTTGCCATCTCTCAATGTACAAGCATTCTATAATCCAACTCTCATTGCAATCATAAAGTAGAGATTTCATTGCTAAAATCATTCTTTAAAATTAAACATTCATAATATTGTTGAAACAAGCACAATCAGTTATCCCAACAAGGGATTTCATAAATCAAATCCTAATTGAAGTACCTAGCCACTCATGGCTGAAGAAATACAAGAAGAAAATGTAAAGCATAGAGAAAACTATAAAATTCATTACTAAAACCCTAATTCTTGGACTTCTCTTTCTCTTCCTCTTCCCTCCTTTGCAGATGGTGAATGGTCTCTCCTTAAATCCTTGAGTGGAGGCCATACCTTGCCCTATCTTGGATTTGTCCATTTCTTTGCCCATCACTCTCTCCATGATGTGGACTCCATTACCCATTAATGTTCTTTAAGATTTTTTTTTATTTTTTGCTCTTCACATGGAATCCATTTCTACACTTTATCTTCTATCAAGTCATATTTCAATTTGCCCAATAATTGCAACTCCACAATCATGGAGTTGGAGTCAACGATCGTGGAAAATTCTAGTAGGTTCCTTTCTCCTTGGCTCATTTGCAACGATCATGGCACTGAGTTCCATGATCGTGGAGTTGTTCCTCATTGCACAAAAACTTCTTATTTCTTCTTATTTATCCTTCTAAAGCTACATACTTAACATACACATCAAATTATACTAAAAACACAATAATCACAACAAAAATGCAATGAAATCAATGCACGAACACAACCTAAAACTTTTAAAACATAATGCATGATGGCACACATTAACATCCCAACACTTGAACTTTTGCTTATCCTCAAGCAAAGACAACACACATACACGCAATAGAGAATTGCAGAATACTCAAGCTATGGCAAGTGCATTTTAAGGAAGCAAACATCATTAACCCTCATCATCCGTCTTGTATAATCCCTTATAAACTTAATGAACCCCTAGGTAATGAGAAGCTAGAAATATTTAACTTAGATAATTAAGCTTGAACATTCATATAGTTGTACTAGTTAATACAACACAATTTCATATTTGATGCCAAAACTTGAAATGTGAGTGATCTAATTTGCTTTGTGTTTTTGAGGATCATAAGGTTTTTATTTATTTTTATTTCTCTTTTTTTTCACACTTTTGATCAACTTTTATTTCAGCTCTTGTTCGAGAGGTAGGTCTTTCTCATCGAATACCCCATGCTTTTGGCGATGGTACCCGGTTACTTAATGTGCTACCTTCATTCCAATGGCTATTAGCTCTGTTCTTGCCACCAAGGCCAGTTTTGGGCACCCTTGATGACAACGGAACAGTTGCCTTTTTTTCTTTTTTGGCTTTTTGTTTTGCCTTTTATTTTCATTCCTTAGTCATTTCCCCCACTTATTTACATTTTAAATCATCACATTCATATCTTAGCATGTTTCAATGAGTTATGCTCTATTTTCTGGTGCACTTATAGAAGGATCAAACTTATTTGCTAAGGTAAATATTTATACCTTCTCACTCTTAGTGGTTTGCTAAGTTTATAAAAGGATTATTCCAATTAGGGTGACTTTAGGTTAAAACATGCTCATATCCGAGAAAATACTCTTGCCATATCTGAGTAATTACAACTCACAACACACAACATAATACAACATTCAAACCTCAAATAAAACAGGCATTCACTCAAAATAAATAAAAAAACAAAAATGAAAAAGAACATATCAAAGCAATAACAAATAATTAAACAAACATAAGCAACCAAACACACAAGCATCCTTACGCTTAAAGGACACATTGTCCTCAATATGGAAAATCATAAAATAAAACAAACAAAAAGGAAAAACATAAAAGAAAGGATTGGTTGAGAATCAAATGCCTGTAGGAGGAGGAGATGGTGGTGGAGATGGAGTGGGGGAGGTATAGTGACGCCAGAGAGTTCAAAGAATTTTAACATCTTCTGCCTTTAGTAGTGTTGCTCTCTATGTATGTGTGAGCGTACGTATCCGTTTCTCGGCTTTTCCGGTTTTTACAGGTTTTAACTTTTGAGAAAAACGGGATATGTGTGGAGTCGCCACCTAGTTTGTTTCTATTAATCCAATTGAATTAACTTTTGAAAACTAGG
>CANYBF011344141.1:0-12007 GCA_948192965.1 Dalechampia spathulata | reverse complement strand
TTTTTGGTTTGCTACAACCATAAACGCAATAGAGATCAAGAACGAAGGACATCTGCATTGAATGTAAGAGTTACTATCAAACTGTCGCTTCTAATCTCTAAACTGTTTTATCTGTGTTTTGATGCAAAGATCATCTTTTGGTTTGTTGTTTTAAAATAAAAATTTTAAATTTCTTCCGCTGCTTATTAACTACGCAAACCAACATCCTAAAGGTATGAAAATACTTACTTTAGAGTTATTCCCTTTGTTTCTACCGAAGATTATTTCTAATTTTGAAACATTTACTTTATATATAAAGCATTTACCATAATCATTCATCATAGCTTTAATTTGATGAGCTTCCTTGATATTTTACCATTCTAAATAAAAGTGTGTCATTTATCAATAAAACATACATGATGAGAGGGCATCTTCTATTAATTTTATAACCAAGTAATTTTCCTTCATAGGATTTCTCTTTAAGTGATCTTAACAAGACCTTAGAGGTCAAGATGAAAATATAAGAGGATAAAGCATCCCCTTGTTGTATACCTTTAGGCAATCAAAAAGGCGTTGTGAACTTCTTATTGACTTTGATTTTAAAAGTCATTATCTTAATACAATGTGTTATCCATCCTACTCATTTACTGAAAAAGCCAAATCTTTAGAAAACTACCTCTATAAAATCTCACTTTATTTTATTATAAGCTTTTAGGATATCCAACTTTAAGGCAAAAGCACCAAGCCTACCTGATCTCCTCATCTTCAATCCATAGAATGCTTCATGATCTATGATAATAATTTCTTGGATTTCTTCTACTAAAAAAAGTTATTTATTCCTCCAAAATAACATTTTGCATGATAGACTAAAGATAAGTTATCAGAACTTCTAAGATTATCTTATACCCAAAGTTATGATAACTAATCAATCAATATTTAGTTAAAGATTCTATATTTGAAACTTTAAGGATTATGAGGAGTCTACCTATCTACATGAAGTCATTAAGCATGTTTACTACATCATTCTTAATGAAAGGCTAGTTAATTTAAAAAGATTCCATTGAAGCCATATGAACTTGATGCTTTACTTCCTCTTAAGTAGAACATTGCTTCTTTTACTTCCTCAAGGGAGGCTCTTCTACATAGCCACTTTATTGGTTTGATATGATATAAGACTTGAAATGACATCAAACTAATCCTGAGGCATCCTAGGGCTATTAGATTATCAAAGTTATGTAAAAATTTTGATAACTTCTCTCTCTATTCCTCCATCAGACTTTATCTTGATCACCTAGTTTCTCTAATGTCTTTGAATTGTTGAAAGATGGAAAAGTATTGAATTTTTTTCTCTATAATTCAAGTAGTTAATTCTTGATTTCTAGTGTTAATATTTTTCCTCCATTAAACCTTGAATTGTTGCTTCTTGATTTGTTGCATGGATAAATACAAAGGTTGAGATCTTCCATAATCAACCATGGGTCTTCAAGATTTAGATATTTGCTTTGTAATTCTAAGATAAAACTGGCTTTATCACTCATTCTTGAAGGATCATATATTATAATGAAATGGAAGAATTTTGATCTTGTTAAGAATAGATTGATAAAATTTTTGTTAATGTTTGAAATTTGCAATAATAATATAATAGAACAAGTGAAACTTGAATGATTATTACTTTTCAACCTAATTAATAATTTTACATCAATAGTTGCTAGAGTGATAAATTAGATAGTTTAACCTTGATTAGTTTATTATCAAGCTAAGTTAAAAGTACATTTATTAAATTTTTTATGTATTAGATTTTTTAATGAGCTTAATTGAATCTTAATGAACTTAGAAATATAAATTATAAGATAAATTATTTAATAAAAAATAATAAGTAAAACTATAGTATATTAATGATCTTATATTAATAATTAAGCTTAAATGCATAAATATATAAATTATATATCTAAAATTAAATTTATAAATTTAAATAAATAAAATATTATCTAGCTTGAACTTGATTTATTTATTTAACAAGATTTATAAAATAAATTTATCAAATTAAATTTTAAATAATTCACAAAATAACTTGAGTCAATTATCCATGAGGGTTGCTAAGCAATTAACAAGGGATGCAATGATTCTTCATTTATTTCATCTTATATTTAACAATTTTTGTATAAGAAAGTAAATACTAATAATTAAATTTATTAGAAAAGAAGGAAAACCATGTTTAGTAGATGGCTTGAACCATTATTTGGTAGACCTATGATTAAGAAGACATCATCATTTTTGATTCTAAAAGAAGGGAAGAGCATCAAGACACACAATAACACTTATAAATAATCTTAAATTACAATTATTATCGTTTTCGTAGGAATGGGTGATTCAAGACATAGAAATCTTCATCAAAGAATCAAAGATAGTTAAAAAAAAACCTCTTATTGTCAAATAACAACACATAACAGCTTGTATGATAAAGAGAATAACCATGTATAGCGTTTGTTTAATGATCTGCATAATATAAAATAATATAATTAATTTGAAAGAATAAAAATAAAATGATTTAGATTAAAAAAATTTATTAAATTGTATTTAAATAATATTAATGAATTAACTCATAATAAAATTCAATTTTTCTTATATCATTAATAATTTAATATAAATCCAACATGAATTGTATTTTTCTCAAAAAAGAATAAAAAAAAAAAAAGAAGTTTGGTGGAGGAGCAAATAAAGGAAGAAGAATTGGAAGGATTCTTTGGAAAAATGAGTGGTTGCTTTTACATAATATAAGAGTCTTTAAAGTCTTTGATCGCTCTTCTGAAAAACAGAATAATTGGACCACTTCCCTTTTCCCTTTTCTCCTTTTACAGTTTTCTTTCTCTTATTCTCATATTATCAACTTCCTAACCACCAAATCAATTTTCTCTACGTAGTAATCAGTTCCTTCCAATGATATATTTTTAATTTAAATTCTAACGATTAAATAATTATTATTTATATAATATTAATTAAAGGAATCAAATAAATAATTAGAGTTTGTAGATCATCTATTTAGGTGGTGACAATATCATACCAATTAATTTAATGAAATAAAAGCGGATGATTTGAATTTAAGCAAAATTTTCTAATGTGTTATTAACATCTTTTTGTTTATTTTCTTTGATAAATATTGTTCTAATTTTATTTAATTAAATAAAGATAAAATAAGGAAACTAAATGATTGTTGAATTAAATAAGATTTAATTTTGAGAAAATTCTTACTTCATGTAATACAAGTCATTTTATCTCTACTTATGCTTTTTTGTTTATTTTGTTTACATGAAAATCTTAAGGTAATAACAATTAAATAATAAGATAGTTAACTAATTAGAAATCTAATATATTTTATACGTATTAAGTTCTTTTCTTAAAAAAACTAATATAAATAAATAACTAATTTAATCATAATGATATCCTAATTTTACTATGGATAATATTATAATTTAATTTTTAATTAATAAATATAAATAATCAATTTTGAATTGTAAATTAAATTTTAAAATATTAAATAATATTTTTTATAATAATATTTTTATTAATTTTTTGAAATTAAAAGTGAAAAACAAAAATTCATCTAATTTACTTATGATATCATTTGTGATCTTAATGAAACAAAATTAGTTATATATAGGGAAATTAGGTTTTATATTTTGAGAATGTCATATTGATCATTTTTTAAATTTATACCAAATTTAATTAATTTATTTATATTTTTATTTATATTTCTTTTTTTCTTATTATTTCTCTCTTTCTCCCTCTTCCCAATTATTCGTATTTTTCTTTTATTTATTCCCTTTCTTCTTGTTCTCTTTTTTTTTGCATAAATCTCTTTCTTTCTTTTTCTTCTTCTTACATAAATATTTTCTTATTTTTCAACATTAAATTTTATTGTACTTCATTATTAATTTATTGATGTTACTCGTTAAGATCAAATCATCATCACGTCTTCTTTAATGTTACTCATCTATCTCAAATCATCATTGCCTTCTTCTTCTTCTTTTTGTTTATTTTTCTTTTCTTCTCTTTGTTTATTTTTATTTCCTTTTTAAATATATTTTGTTAACATTTTTAATATCCATTTACTTGATGATTTTGATGTATTTTATTCAATATTGTTGAATTTTATCAAATTTTTGAATATTGTTAAATATTTAATGGTTTTGATGTATTTTATTGAATGTTGTTAACTTTTGTTAAATCTATTGAGTATTTTCAAAAAATCATCAAATTTGTATTTTTGATAAGGTTTGTATAATTTTATATATATGGATAGATAAAGTAGATATATATAGATATAGGTAAATATGTGTATAGATATGTAAATATTTTTTTGGTAGATATGTTTTGTTACTATATCTATCATAAGATATATATGTGGATATATTTATCTAACTTATCTACCATGTGATAGATATAATAGATACATTTATCCAACTTATGATATATATGGTAGATAAGATATATTTGGTAGATAATCTACCATATTTATCTCATGATATATATGTAGATAAGTTTATCCATAATATTCACCATATGAAATATATAATAAATTCATTTATCTACTTTATCATATATGTGGTAGATATCTATCACATATATCATAAAGTAGATAAATATCTATCATATTTATCAATTAGTATATATTATATATATGATATATATGTATATTTATCAAATTTTACAATTTAATTTTTAAAAAAATAAATAATGAAACATATATCAAAATAAATAATAAATTTTCAAAATTAAAGATATATTATTTATTAGCACTTTATACATATTTTTAAATTTTCATGTTTTATTTCTTGTTGTATTTTTTGATGTGATTGTTTGATTGGATAGCTAGTAATAGTAGCAACGAGGATGACAATAATAGTGGTGGTGGCTAATTTACATTAATGATAGACCATGGATTTTTTTTATTTTATTTTTTAAAAGTTTAATTTTTTACTCCATAAGGGTAATTTTGAAATAAAAATCTAATTTTCAATATAATATGATAAATTATAAAAACTTATTGTATTTATGATATCTATCAACAATTATTTTTTGAAATTTGATATCCAATAAATTATCTCTTATATACATGTATATATAAAATATTACATCATAACTATTCAAATAATTGCAATTTGAAAAAGAAAATAAGTAAAAATAAAGATTTTATATCTTTTCATAAATATAATATAAAAATAAATTGATATAAATTGATTTTTATTTTAATGTAAAAACTAATTTTTTCTAAATCATCCAAAATACATATAAATTTTATTTCAAATCAAATACTAAGTTTTATTTCAATCCATGGAACTAGTCACAAATTTATTTTATCATTTTGTTTGTTATAAATATTATATATGACATAGACATTTAAAAGTTCTCAATTGGCTAAGATAGTTATATTTATTTTATAAACTTTGTTATATCATCAAATAAAAGTATTTTTTCAATTCAATATTGAATGCCTATAATTTAGTTATATTTCACAATACTTAAATTAATTCATATTTAAATGAAACTTTATATTTGCTTTTATAGAATCTATTTTTTATTTTTTATTTAAAAGAGATTTTAGTTTGTGTTTTTATATATTATTGTTTAATATAAAAGTTTTGAGTGAATACTTAGCTAATTAGTATGAATTAGAGAGATATATTTTTTTGATTCAATATTGAATGCCTACAATTTAGTTCTATTTCATAATACTTAGATTAATTCATATTTAAATGAAACTTTATATTTGCTTTTATAGAATCTATTTTTGATTTTTTATTTAAAAGAGATTTTTAGTTTGTGTTTTTACATATTATTGTTTAATATAAAAGTTTTGAGTGAATACTTAGCTAATTAGTACTTTGTTTGCTATGAATTAGAGAGATATGCTATTAGAGCATGTCATAAGTAGGGTTTGGTGTGATAGAAAGTATCCTTAATAACTTTTAAAAAAAGTAGAGTTCATGACTTGAATCCAAATTAGGCTTAAATAATCTCATGATTAATTTTTTTTGTTTTCACACCTTCCAAGGTTTTCCCGTGATTAATTCATTATTTTTAACAATCTTTATAATACATTTTACTAACTTACAATTTGTAAGCATTTGGACCATTAACCATTGACCCTTTTAGTTGAAAGATCATATTGTTCTTCCAAAGGGTTTTAAGATAGCCTTATTATTAGTATATGCTCCAGAGCATCATGTAGATTATGTAATATTTATTTGATTTATTTTAATAAGAGAATTTATTCATTATTTAGTACTATATTTTATTACATATGTTTTGCTTGAAGCATTAAACTAAATAATGAATTTCATGAATTGGAATAATGTAAAAGGAATTCATCAAGTATGTTTATGAAAGGGGATTCTTTTATATGCAAATGTTTAATATCTAAATTGTCTTTGATCATAATATTGATAAGAATGAATATTATAAATACAGATAGATCAATATATATTATACTTGCTTTAAGGGGTGCATTCTCATATACTATAACATGAGATATCTAAAGTTAACATGTCGATAAATTATATAGTACTAATTCATTGGATATGATATTGTAAGTGAGATTTCATATGGATAGTGATCTATGAAGACATGTCTCACTCATATTAGTAATGCAAGTATGATATAAAGTAGTTAAAGATAGTTGTATATTGATAGAGGATTCATCATCCAAATTTCAAATAAAGGTTATATATCTTATAGTCCATGTAAAAATCTTTGATTCAAGAATCTCTAGCTACAATATAATGCTAATTAGTGAATAAGATTCATATGGGCATTTTAGGTATAAAGATTATGGTGTATGGAAACTCAAGTTTAGGGCATGATCTAACATTACTTGATCATGCGTTAAGTTAACATTAATCCATACTCAAATCTAAATGAGATAATGGAAGGTAAAAGGAGTTTATTGCAGTGGTATTTAAAATAGAAGGGTTATAATCAAACTATTAACTTTAACATTTAGGTAGTTAATATGTGTGACTAGACACCACTTATCACTTACATACAATGATATTGTTAAATGATATGTATGGTATATTCTCAATTTGGTAAAAGCCTAAGAGGTCACATACAAATAATGAAAGTTTTAGATTAAAAATTAAAAGATAATTGTAATCCTTGAATTTTCACTCGCATGCTGCATTTTCAAATTTTCACTCACATGTGCGAAGTATATAATGCTACATGTTATGTATATTCAATTGAGATGCATGATGTGCATGTCCTTTTCTCATGAAAATTTAACATGCTCCATATGTCACATGACATCTTAGCATGGAAGGAAGCTATTGGGCATACGGTGCACATCTCAAGGATTCTTGAGTGTGCGATACACATTAGATGTATTTCCTGATGTAGTGTGCATATATTGCTATATGTTGCATAGATAGCCTGAATTTGCACTATATGTTACACATATAATACTATATACTACATATATCACTCTAAAATTTCCAAAATCTCACATTGTTAGTTTATTCTTAGTAAATCCAAACTCTTACTAATAAATATAACTCGTATGTTTATAAAAAAAAGGATTTGAATTTTATTGATTATGGTCAAACTTTGTCAAAATCATTTCTCATTTAATTAAGTTCTTAATTAGGCTTTAAAGACTAATTAATCTCATTTAAATTCCTAATCACATTTCAGAATCAAGATTAAGGCATTATTGTCACATCCTCATTTTTAGTATATATTGCATTAATGTTTCAAGTGATGTGAATTACTTTTTATATGATCGTAAATTAAATAATGACATAGATTATGGAAAATATACGATTAGAACGTATGTAAAGTGATAACTAATAAACGTTATGGTAACGATATGAAAGTAATTAGTGAATTTGCTAAATGATGATAATTTGAAGATAATTATGTCGAGTATACTTAAAATATTTAAGTATATTTAATTACGATAAATAATTGGATGTACGTATAATCATGTATGATAATGTACATATGTATGTAAGTATAAAAATATGAAGAATTAAGATAAATGATAAATATTTAATGAGTAAGCATAATTTAATAATCATGTATAAATTAAGAAAAGGTATAACTAAATGAGATTAAGAAATAAACAATTAATTGAACGTATGTGCAATCGTATATTAAAATATACGTACATATGTAAAATTTAAGAAAGTAGAATTTTAGATGAAATTAAATATATTAAAAGCATATATGATGTCATAATGAAATATGATTAAGGAAATTGCATAATTAATTTATGCAATTGTGATGAACATATTTATATGATAATAATTGGCAGACTTATTGATTAGCGAATGTGATGAATTTAAAATGGGTATTATGTTGAAATTGAGATTTAGTAATTACGTGGAAATTAAAAAATGTGCGGATATTATTTTTATACTTGTTATGTACATGGATTTTTCAAAGAATATTTAAATATATATATATATATATATATATATATATATATATATATATATATATATATATGTACTTAATTTTAGGTGATGATTATAATATATATATATATATACACACACACACACACACATATATATATATATATATGAAAAATATGAAAGCTTAAATAAAAATTTAAAGGTGTATAAAAATATATTTATTGTGAATATACGATGTATTAATGATATTTTATTATTTTATATTATATTTTATATATAATATTATGATTTGTTATGATAGTGGAATTGTAAGATTTATTTATAACGGGTATAATATATACATATACACGATTGAATTTTATTTATATTAAGTATCAATGAATATATTTTATTTTATTGTATCATATTGTATTTTATTATATTATGATAATTAATTATTTTTAAATTATATTATAATTATATTAAATTATGATTTATTATATTGTATAATGAGTAATTATATGATATATGTATATATACTTGGATAAGATATTATATAGTTATGTACATATTAAAATACGTAATAGATAGTACACATATTTTATTTAAGTATGGCATAAATATATATAAGTATTAGTTAGGTGTATGGTGTATATCTACATGTATAGCATATAGATGTATATACATATATATTATAAATATAACACATATTATATAATCTAAATGTATATAGTATATTTTATAAATACTTAATATTTGGCTAAGTAATTAGTAATTGAAAGGAGGAAGAAGTGATTGTGTGTGTGAGTGTATCCTAAGTTGGGGAATTCATTACTTCTAAATTAAAGTGTAGAAATGAAAATCAATTTTCTCCCTTTCTTTCTTATCTCCTCTTCACCGTATCTTCTTCCTCAATTAACCGAACCACCACCACCCAATCTCCTTATCTTCTTTCAACCACTAATCCTATCCAAAATCTGCCTTTTCTTCTTTTAATTGGTGAAAATGAAGCTTGAATACCTTATCTACTTCTCCGTCTTTGAGAATCAACCAAAAATCCCCTTTTCTCTTCTTTATTTTATTTTAGCCGCAGCCTTCTTCTTTGATTCTTGATTGGTTCTTTCTAAAGAGTTGCTTGCATATTTAATTCACTTCTAACATAAGCTTAAGAAGCTTAGTTTTAGTTAGTGTGTGGAGTTGTTAAAGGGGGTTGGCAGACACATAAAAGGTGGGAAGTTTCTTATGTGATGTCGTCTACTTCTTTTTCCTTTTCTTCTTTGATTTGTTTTGGTTCAAATTTTACGGTTGAGTGTGTTGTATATGTAAAGAAGAAGAGTATTTTATGGTTAGTTACAATATAATGTTATTGGGTGAATGTTTTAGCGATTCCAGCAAAGAAATTCATTTTGGGTCTTTGATTTCCAGCAATAGATTAAATTGTTATTTAAAGAAATTTTCTTAAAAGGTGGGTTTATAAGGAGGCGGCTGATTTTAATTCCTTTTATTTTGTTTCCGGTAAATAAAAGACATATATGTGGTTATTGTGAAGATGGTTTTGTGTGTTGGTTATAAGAAATGTTTGTAAGTTGAAACAGAAAAAATGAGTTGCGGTTTTACAGAGTTAAAATTTGGTAATTTGGGTTATTGGGTATTAAAGGGAAAAAGTTGCTGCTGTGTATATGTATTGCGTGAATTTCTTAAAATATACTTGGGATTTACTTGGTGTGTATTTATTATACTAAGTTATAGGGTTATTGATTTGCAAAATGGAAGTATAATTGCTATCGTGAGTTGTGATTATTAAGGTGTGTGTGAGTGTTTTAACCTACTGCTATTTTATGGTATTTTTTTGTTTACTTTTCTTCTTTGATGTATTGATGATTCAATCTTGTTGTGATTTTGTGGGGGTATATGTATTATGCAAAATAAAATGTTTGGGGCGTGTAGGTATTAGCTAATTGAGAATGAATTTGTTGCTGTATGAATTGTGTGAATTGAAAAGTTATGGATATGTGTTTATATTAGGTGAAATGGGGACGTTTTTGGCATGAATATGTCATGTAAGTGGTGATGTTCTGGTTTTATATATGTAAATAAGTTGAGGGTTGTTTTTAGCAAACAATTACTAAGTTAAAATAGATTTTGCTCACCTAAAAAAAATGAAATAACTCTTACGGTAATTTTGTAAAATGAGAGTTCAAATAACCGAATGTTTAAACATGTAAATGCAGCTTTAGAATGTCCTAAACAATGAGTTTAAATTGGATATATTCATGAGTAGCTTGATGGACATTTGAATATTAAATTAAAGTTTCCTAAATCTGAAGTTTTAAGGATTTAGGTTCTATGGAACAAGTATGGTTTTGTTTAAAATTTATTTATTGGTATATGAAATTAGAATATTGTAATAAGTAATTTTATAAGTATATTACATTTTACTTTAAAATTTACTAAATCTATATCATAATGATACTAGATTTATCTAAATTGGAATTTAAGAGATTTTAAAGAAATATTAAAAAAATAAATAAATGTTTGAATAAGTATATTAAAATATGAGAATATTGTAAGTTTTATGAATTTGGTTATTTAAATGATTAAATAACAATAATATTAAAGGGATAAGTATTAAAGATATATGGTGATAATTAAATGATTATTGAATAAGTTTTAAATAAAGGTATAGAGTGTTATTGAATTAAATTTAATAAATATACCTTTTAAATAATATAAGTTTATAAAAGAGGATGAAATTAAAAAGGTATTAAATAAGAAGTTAGAAGATAATATGTTAATAAATTAAGATAATAAATTCTGTTAAGTAATAATAGAAATACATGAATAAGAAATTATTAAGAGACTAATATAAGTCTAATGCTTTGAAATATCAAATGTAATTGAGTATTATTTTATAATACCATATGAAGTTAAAAGGAATGTAAGTCTTGTTATTAATAAGAAATAATATTAAGGACATAATTCATATAAGATTATGACTTAAAAATAAATAATGTTTATATTGATAAAGGAAGTATTATATTTATAGTTATATGATGGAAAATTTAATAAAGTATAATTTTCCATAGTATGAAAACCATATTAAGTTAATATTATATACTTGTTATAAATTGACTTAAATTATATGATATCAAATATAATTAATATAAATAATGATACAAATGTAAATAATAATTTGATTTTCCTAAATTGATCTTATGATAAGTAAGTGTTATAATTTGATAAGAAATTGATTGTTATACAGTGGAACATGATTTCAAATGTGAATAATAGATGATAATTAAAGATGAATGTTTAAATTATGATTTATATGATTCAGAGGGAAATCAACGCATTCCACCGGGGAATTGAAATTAACGAATGGAAAATCAGGTTTGTGCTTTTATTTGCTGATGCCTTAATAATGGATCGGCAAGTAAGTATGAACTTACCTTAATACTAACATGTAATTACATGTTTTATTTTATTTCATATATTGATTTTATTATGAATATGTATGATTAAGAATATAATTATGAATTCTATAGGGTATAATAAACAAATTATTTATTAAAAATGATAATTAAAGTTCATGGTTATAAAGAAGATATATTATAAATATCTTCTTTAATAAGATG
>CANYBF011343872.1:0-18687 GCA_948192965.1 Dalechampia spathulata | reverse complement strand
TCATTAGCCACATACATTCAGCAATATACATTCACATCATCATTATCTATATACATTCACATGCACACATACACATGAACAGTCATACAGACACCTAACAGTGCCTAACTCCTAGGGTCTCTACTGTGGGTGTAACAATTTTGGTTTATGAAAGTGTGTTTAGTAGCTTAAGATATAGTTTAAAATTTTTTAAAATAACATGATTTCATCTAGCAATACCATACACAAAATACATCAACAATAGAGAAGATCACCAAAGAAGATATTAAAAACTTACTTTTATGCAGATCTCCTTCTTTCTTGTCCATCAGGAAAGTTGTAACAAACTTTTCAATCCCCAACTTAAAGCATCTCCAAACTATCCACACAAGCAATAAGAATGATTAGTAGTCAATATTACTTGTTTCATTTTTAAGACTAGTAAAATAAAACAAAAGGAATAGATGAAGTATAATAAATGAATTTGGTTTTTCTTCTTTGATATTCTATCAAAAAAAAATTGATCTCCTTGTTCTTGAACTTCAAATGGCTTGGAAGAATTAGAGGAATGAGGTTGCCAAATTGCTTTCGTGTTTTTCTTAAAAACATCAAACACCAAAAACCTAATTAGGTTTAGGGTTTAATAAGTTAAGTCATGTACATATCACATGCTTCTAGCATGTAACTTGCATGTGAATAACTTAAATCTCCTTTCCAAAAGCACATGACAATCATGTGCATTTCCTTTTAATTCATTATACATGAATAAGTTATATGACAATTGCATATTGATCATTAAGTCACTTAATTTTGTCCAATTCTATATATACTATGCTTATAGAACATGTCAACTTAAATCTCTTGTATCTTAAGTTATACTTATCAAATTTAAGTGATCTTGGTATTAAATCAAAGCTTTATTCATGCTTTATCAAATGAATATGAAAAAGTTTAGGTTATCTTATAATCATAAGACATTATTTCATCAACATGCATTCATGATTATTATTCCTCTTACTTTTAGTATGCGACCTTTTGGTTTCTTGGTATGTTGGCAACATATGAACATATTATTAAACTTCATTTAACACAAACATGATGCTCTAGAACATACATTAAAAATCTCCCACTTACACTAGAGCCAATCATACATAAACTTCAAACCCATGGAAGTTACATGTCTATCGTGCTTGCTCTATGTCAATGCCTTAGTGAGAAGGTCTGTCATGCTTTACTCTATGGGAACTATGTTAACCTATACTTCTCCTCTACCAATGAGCTTTCTAATCAAATGGTATATCCTAAGAACATGTTTGCTCTTTTGGTGAGACCTAGGCTTTTTTGCTTGGGCTATTGCTTTATTATTATCATAAAGTAGAGGAATAACTTCTACACTATAAGGAACCACACCAAGTTAATGAATGAACTTCCTTATCCACGCATGGCCTCATTTGCTGTGTCCCATGCAGCTATATAACCTCCATTATAGAATCTATTATGGTCTCTTGTTTAGAAATCTTCCAAACAATTGCACCACCATTCACCATGAACATGTAACCTGATTGAGATTTACAATCTTTATCAGATTGGATACTGACATCTATATACCTAGTTAATTATAAACCCCCTTCTTCATATACTAAGAACATATCTTTAGTTCTTCTCAACTACTTAAGGATATTCTTGACAGCTGACTACTGTTCCTCTCCATAACTAGATTGGAACCTACTTGTAACATTTAAAGAGAATGCCACATTTGGTCTAGTACATAACATAGTATATATGATGGATCCAATTACTGATGCATATGGAATCATAGTCATGTGATATTTCTCATATTGTGTCTTACGATACCATACTTTAGAATGATGTTTCCCATGTACCATGGGAATATAACCCTTCTTTGAAAGATCCATACTAAACCTCTTTAGTATCTTATCTATGTAAGTAGACTGTAAAAGATCAATAAGCCTTCTTGATCTATCTTTATAGATCCTTATCCCTAAAATATAAGTGGCTTCTCCAAGGTCTTTTATGGAGAATTATTTGGATAACCAAACTTTAACACTCTACAAAAATGAAACATCATTTCCAATGAGTAATATGTCAATCTATATATAATATAAGGAAACCAATTGCACTCCCACTATCCTTCTTGTAAACACATGGTTCATCCATGTTTTAAATGAAGCCAAATTCTTTAACCACTTCATCAAAATGAATGATCCAGCTCTTTAATGCTTGCTTCAATCTATAAATAGATCTTTGAAGTTTGTATATCTTATTGTTATCATTAGATGTAAAACCATCAGGTTATGTCATCTACATCTCTTTAAGTTGATTTTCATTAAGGAAAGCCTTCTTCACATTCATTTGTCATATCTCATAGTCATAATGAGCAGCAATGGTAAGTAATATTCTTATGGATTTAAGCATTGCTACTGGTAAGAAAGTTTTATCATAATTAATTCCTTGTTTTTTACGATAACCCTTCTCTACTAAGTGAGCTTTATAGGTAACCACATTTCCATCCATGTCTGTCATCTTTTTGAAGACCCACTTTCATCCAATGGGCTTAATCCCGTCAAGTGGATTAACCAGAGTCCACACCTGGTTCTCTAATATGGAATCCATTCCAGACTTCATAGCCTTTAACCATAAGTCATATTTTAAAATTTTCAAAACTTCATCATAGTTTATAGGCTTATCATTCTCAACTAATAAGACTTATTCTCATGAACAAGGAATCCATACCTCTTAGGCATAGTTCTTATTCTGGTTGAGCATTTGGGAGCTTGTGTTTCCATAGTTCCTAATTCTACATCAGTACAATCAATCGGTTGATCAGCTTCATCTTGTGGTGATTGAACTTCATCAAGTTCAATTTTACTCCCATTGTCTCCTTTTAAAAGAATTCTTTCTTTAATAAAATAGCATGCTTTGAAACAATCACCTTTTATTCTAAAGGAAGATAGAAATAATATCCAATGGTTTCCCTAGGATATCCTACAAAATAACATTTGTCAAACTTTGCCTCAAGTTTGTTTGACATTGTCCTCTTAACATAAGAAGGACAACCACATACCTTCAAATAAGATAAGATAGGTTTCTTATTATACCACATCTCATATGGTGTAACCTCAACCAATTTAGATGGAACTCTATTCAAAACCTAGCAGTTGTCTCCAGTGTATAGTCCTAAAATGATTTGGGTAATTTTGCAAGGCTCATCATGGACTAAATCATGTATAATAAAGTTTGATTCCTCCTTTCTAATACACCATTATGTTGAGGTGTATAAGAAGGTGTCCATTGAGATAAAATCCCATTATCTTTAAGATATTCAAGAAACTCTTGTCTTAGGTATTCACCACCTTGATCGGATTGAAGAGTTTTAATAGTCTTGCCAAGTTGTTTCTCTACTTCATTTTTGAATTCTTTGAACTTTTCAATGGCTTTAGATTGATGCTTTATTAGGTACAAACATTCATATCTCGAATAGTCATCTATGAATGTAATGAAGTAGCTATTTCTACCTTTAGCATGTATGGACATAGGACCATATACATTTGAATGTATGAGTTCTAATACCTCTTTAGCTCTTTTACCTTTTCCTTTAAAAGATGATTTTATCATCTTACCTAATAAACAAGATTCACATGTTTCATAAGATTCATAATCAAATGAACCCAAGTTGCCTAATTTATGCAACTTAGATATGCGAGTGCTATTTATATGGCCAAGATGACAATGCCATAGAAAGAGTAGATTAAGAGTATCAACTTTGATTCTCTTAGTTTGAACATTGTAAATGAGGTTTGTATTATTCAGTATATAGATTCCATTCTCAATATTTGCAGAACAATAAAATATACCATCTTGAAACATTGAAGAACTATTATTATTAATGGAAAACTTAAATCCTTATTCAACAAGATAAGATACTAAATTAAGGTTCTTATTTAAATTTAGAATAAAATAACAAAAGAGTTCTAGTTTTAAACTAGAAGCTAAGTGCAAAATATAGGTTCTTACTTCTAATACAGCAACTCGTGCTCCATTAGCAACCTTAATATCTACATCGCTCTTACTTAGCCTCCTCTTGTTCACCTGCCCATTCAAATCATAATAAATATGAGATGCATAGCTAGTATCCAATACCTAACTCTTGTTATTAGAAATAGCATTAGAGTTAACCTCAATCATAAATATACCTGAAGAAGAAGCACGGTTCTTCTTTAATAGCTCCAGGTACTCCTTGTAGGTTCTCTTCTAATGCCTTTCCTTATTGCAATGGAAGCAAATACCCTTAGGGGGTTTCTCTACAGCTTTCTTACCTACACTACCTTTGGGCTTCATGGCTGGCTTCTTGTCCTTCTTCTTGGTTGTGCCCTTCTCCTTGGCAGGCCTAGAAGAACTAACTACCAGTGTTGCTTTAGCACTTTTCTTATTGGCATCCTGGGCACATTTCAACAAATTGATATGCTCAGGAATGGCAGTCTCTCCCTTATTCATATAATAGTCTAGCATAAATTATGTATAATTATCAAGTAGAGATTGTAGAATAAGATCAATTACCAACTCTTATTTTAGTCCAAAACCAAGACCCTTCAGCCTTTGAATGTAGCCATGAATTTAAATACCATGAAAAACAGTAGATGATCTTTCTATCATTTTGCACCTAAAGAGTGCCTTTAAAAGTTCAAATCTCTCAGTCCTTGCTTTTTCTTCAAAAAGTTTTTGAGATAAGTAGCCATAGCATGAGAGTTCATAGTCTCACACTATAAAGCCCTCTATAGTTAGCAATGACTTTGCTATAGTTAGGCTGATATCAAACATTCTAATTAGATATGAGATTACATCTCTAGTAAGCATTGACATTGTCAACATTGCTGTCATGCTATATAAGACCTTAAGGATAGCAGCAAACTCCTTATACATCGAACATAGCTCCACATGTCCAAACTGGAAGATATGGGTCACTGGATTCCAAAACTGCACTACAGTAAGCAAAAAAGTAGAGTTAATGGAAACTTACTAGAATGTCTTTAGATATTAAAGTCCAAACTCATTTAGTTGGCCTCACTCAACATTCCCCCACTAGTAAGAAATAGTATAAAAGTAAATAGTGATTTTTGAGTCATTGTCTATTCTTCTGAAGAAAAATAGATGAGTTATGTTTTTGATAATAAAAAATAATATAGAATATTCTTGCACAAGAGTGATAGCAGCAAGCATTTTGGGTTCATTATCAAATCTGAAAAGATATAAAGTTTAAGTGATCAGCAAGCATTTAGAGTTTGTACATTATGGCCCGTATGTACTAGGCCTATCAGCTATGCTAAGTTTCACTACTCTACCTTATGGTAGGTGGAAACTATAGAGCTAAGACACTATGTATATAGAATCAGATGTTATGTTATCTTTAGATGTCATCATCTCCTAATTGCTCCTTATTCAAACTAGGACTATTGGGACCTTGATGTTGAATCGCTCTAGATGCACAACCAACCAGGCAATCTCTCTACCCATCTACTCAATTATACAGGTGTAGCATTCCATTCCTCTCTCTTTGAGTATTGACTTATTTATATTTGTATAATCATATAAGCATTTAAGTCATGCATGCATGAATATCATGAGCATAATCATAACAGGCACATACCTAGATGTCTAATATTTGATAGTTGTAATAACATGCAGCCCTATCAACAATCTCCTAGTGTCAGCCATGGCATCTTAAGGTACCTGCACAGGTCAAGCACAAGTTGAATCAATAAAATTAGAAGCATGCTAATGCACTTAAGCTATTCACATAGGTGGTGTTTAGTAGATTAAACTCAAACCTACAAATCCCTCATACACATCCCAAAAAATGGTAATACTTGTTAGCCACATGGAGGCTCTACTAACATGCACTATACTCTCATGAAGATGCACTCATGGAATTTGGCTTTCTATAAAAATTTTAAATTTTTTGGAGTTTATTTTCCTAGTGAATCCAATTTTCATGACCCACAACATCTGAAAAATCTAGTAAATTAGATAAAATTTAGTATATTAGTACTCAAAAGTTCAGGTGTTTTTTCTAAACAATTTTAATTCTAATTTCATTAAAAATTTCTTTTCTACGTCTAGCATAGAGTTGATCCTACAGATAGTGAATTTTAGTCAAACTCTTGACTATTGGTCAAGTTGTTGACTAAAAAGTGTCATACTCTAGTAATGGATCTCAAATACCAACTTTAAGAGATATTAGACATATCTTTGATGGTGAGAGCATAGATCCAATAGTTGATCACCATCAAACTAGTAGTTGTTCACCTAGATCCAGTAGTTGATCACTTGGTCTTATAATTGGATAGTTGATCCAATAGTGATCATGAGATCAAATATTTGGTTCCCAAATTTTAACAGCAGGTAGCTGAATGTAGTTTTTACATGATTTTGAGCCTCACAGTAAAGCCATGGATCCAACAGTTGACCATGATCTACATCAATCATCTTGCCTGAGCATTGAGCTCCTAATGGTAGGGTTGGGTCACAAGCCTCAACATGAACATCACTTTTTGAGTAATAGTGATCACCTCGCTTGAGCATCAAACTTTTAATTGCAGAATTAGATTTTCAGCCTCAACATGATTATTTACAAGCCTTAATATGGCCATCCTTTGATCCTTAGTGGGTTATACTTCTTCAATGGAGCCATAAGCCTTAATACAAGTAATCCCTAAGGACTCAACTTTGGTCTTTCATAAACTTGCAATCCTCAATATGAGCACTACTTTTTGATTAACTTTGATTGCTTGCCTGAGTACTAGGCTTCCAATTATTGTATTAGATTTTAAGCCTCAATATGAGTATCTTTAGATCCCTAGTGGATCATGCTTCATTCCCAAACAAAGTTATAAGTCTTAGTAGAAGCATTTTCTAAGCCTCATCAAGAGCATTTTGCAAGCCTTAACATGAGCGATGAGCCTCAACATAAGTATCAATTATGTATCATCCTTACCTTTAGGTGAAAATTCATGATGTGATTAGTTCTTATTTTGATAATTTTTTACTTTTGTCACTTTTAAATGGGGCTAATCAATGGGTAAATTGTATACTATGACTTTTCACCCATGCATTACATCTTTGATTTTTCTTCAATTTAGCTTGGTATAATGCTCCAATATCAATACCAATTTACACCACATGCATTTTAACCTCCCATGGGTGCTCTGGATATGCAAAGCACATTACATTTTGCTTATGGAAGATGGAGCACATAACATGCATTTTCTGATATGTGGAGCATATAGTGCTACATGTTGCACACATTCAATTAAGATGTACATGATGCATGACCTTTTCCCATGTAAAACTAATATGCTCCATATATTACCATGCCTTTTTGGCATGAATGAGGAGTAAAGATTATAGGGCACATAGAGGGTGTTTTGTTTAATATGTTGCACATATACTTGTATATGTTGCACATATGCTGTTATATGTTGCACATATACTACAATATGTTATGCATGTTGCACGTTTTTATACTATATGTTGTGCATATAACACTATGCTATACATATCACTTTAAGAATTGATAAAGTCCCACATTGCTAACTTATTTCTAGTAACCTATGACCTTTACCTATTAATATAGCTCATATGCTTATATAAAAGGGGTCTAAATTTTGATAATTATAGGCAAACTATACTAAAATTACTCTTCACTTAATTAAACACTTAATTAAGTCTTGATTAGGTTTAAAGACTAATAAATCTTCACTTAAATTACTTGCATGTTTTGGAATTAAGGTTAAAACTTAATCACTTTAGTGAGTGTCGGAATGCTTTTTCCTCCTTTTCTCTTGATTTTCTTAATGTTTTATGATTTTACTTTTATTTTGCATTGATTAGCTTCAATCATGAATGTAATAATAGCATTCATAGCTTTTACATAGCTAGAATGATTTAGAAAGGTCATAAATTTGCATGGGTTTGGGATTATTCTTATGTTTTTGCTTAAGAACTCATTTTTCTCTTATTCGACATGCTATGTGTAGCACACATCACCTTACATGCTTCATATATAGCCTCCTTTTTTATACATGTTATGCATATAGCTATCAGAGTTTCATAATTTTGTAATTTTTCACTTATTTTCACTTATTTTTTTATGCTAATCAAAGTTTTTAGTAGCATTTGAGGTTCCACAATAACCTTAATCATTTCAATTCATCAAACATTATTGTCATTTGGTTAATTGTTTCAAGTTAAAAGGCTTTTTAATTTGATTTTTATTGCAATTGATGCGATTAGAATTAAATTAGATGTGTGAATCATCTCTAATTAATGTTCAAGTAATATTCGAGTCCTCCAATTTTATTTTCCATTACCAATTTTTATTGATTTTTCCATGAAATCAATTAATTTATTGAATTTCTCAATTAAGTGCTATGTAATTGTATTTTATTTATCACTTCTCATGATTAGACTTAATTGGATGTTTATTTATTTCTAAGTAATGCTACATGTGATCTTAGACTCTTTTAATTATATCCTCAATTGATTTTGCCTAAAATTGATTATTTTGACATTTTTCATGATCTGACTCATGTTTATTGTATTTTCATGATTATTGCCATTATATTTGATGAACTTTGACCCTTCATTCAAGCTTTCATATGACAATAGAGTCATCAATTATGTCTTGCATTTCTCTTTGTTACCTAACATTGATTGTGTGTTTATATTTTCCATTCATGCATTTTGACTCATGCTGTCCAAGGTTGATTTCTATAGTAGAGGAGATGTTTCTTAACATCTCAAATTTTTGTATCATCAAAGATCCTTTATCATAGAGTAGGCCTTTATTTTATTAGTTTCCTTTTTAACGTGTATGATTTGCATTTTTCATCATGTATCCCCTATCTATCTTATTCTATTTCTCCAAGCCATTAACTTTTATTTATGTAGCTTTGATCATCTTTATATCTACCATGATATATTTTATATCTACTATGATATGTGTTATACCATGTCATTCTTCACATGTCATGCCTATTCCATGTCATTCTTCATATGTCATGCCTATGCCATGTCATTCTTCATATATCATGCTTATGCCATATCAGTTCTTACATGCGATGCCTATGCCATATCATCTCACAAGTCATGCCTATACAATATCATTCTACATATGTCATGCCTATGCCATGTCATTCATTTATATGTCATGTATATGTCATGTTATTCATATGTGACATGATTGTTATATCATATTTTTCATGATCTATCTGTTGTGATTGTTGCTATACTACATTGTGTGGGTGCTTTATTCATGCCTATGAATGCTCGCTTACCTAAGATAATTAACTTGACTAAAATGGTAAAATTAAATTTGAAACATTAAGAAAATAGATCTCCACCACTCGAACCCATCTTTGAAAGGTTTCACTTAGCACTCATATTATGGGTCAGTTGAACTAAATCTAAAACCATTTGATGGTAACTCCATCTTACATCCTTCACTACATCCATTTCATTCCTCAAGGTAGCCCCTTGAGAAGACCTTATTTTCACTCTAAGTAGGGCCCTATTGCCATCTATTATAAGCAATATGACCATTTCTAGTTGCTAAATAAACACATCAAGAATGTCTCTTGTCACATCCTTATTTTTAGTGCAAAAAAAAAGAAAAAAATATTAATGATTTAGGTGATGAAATTATACCCTATACGATTAAAAATAGGATGATGACATGGAATTATGGGAAAATGTGTATTTTGAGGTGAAAATGATAAATATTAAGATAACAATAGAAAATATTTATTGAGATTAAGAAATGATAATAAGATGATTATAGATTAAGTTGAATGCGAAAAATAAGCTCAAACGTGTAAAATTAGATCGAGCGATAAATTGCATATATATCGAGGCAAGAATATTTATGTATGCATGGAAATGCATTCAATTGAGGAATTAAAATAAATTATTATTATATTTGGAGTATGTATAATTTAGAAATTAAGTACGATTAAAGACTATATAAATGTTTTATACGAATGAAAAATGTACGTATCATATATATACGCATAAAAATAATTATGGATTAGTGAATAATGGAATATTAAATAAGGAAATTGGAATATATATGTCTAAGATGATTTATTTAACATAGGATTTCAAGGTATAGAAGGGAAAGTAAAATGGAATTTAGAAATTCATTTCTGATATCATAAATGAATAAAGATGATGTAAGCATGATGTAAGTGAATAAGCTTAATTATGGTTTTAATTTTATTAAGAATGATTAATTATGGATTGATAATACATTTTTGAAGGTATATAAATGATATCAAAATATTAGAAAATAAAATTGGTGATTTTCATTTATGATGTCATGATGATGTCATAATTAGGTATGATGATGTCATAATTAGATTATTGAATAATTGAGTTTTAATATAAGGAAATAGAAATAATAATAATATAGTAATTAGACATGTGATGGATTGAATATAATATAGTTTAATTAAATTATTAAATAAAAAGGTGATGTGGAAATTAAGAAATTAATTTAATAATATGTATGTAAGATAGAATTTTAATAAAATAAATTTAAATATGTGGAAATTAGAAAACGTATTTTATTTGGTATGGGAAGATAGAAAATTAGAATGAATAAAATAATTGGTATGGGAAATTGGAAAAAAATGTATAGAGAATGGTGATAGTGGATGGAGAGATAAAGTGAAATAATATTTTAATTAATTTTTGGAAGGTATTTTGATTAATTTAAGATGAATAGATGGTATTTTGTAATAGAAATATGAATTTAAGATGTATGAGGGTATGAATATATGTATTTCAAGGTATATAAGGATTAAAAATCATATTATATATGTGAATTATTTTAAGTGGTATGCATTTAAGGATGTATAGAAGGGCATATTGGTAATTTTTGGGTTACCCCACATCTAATTCAAAATGGCATGTGGTTTGGGAGTCTTTTCATGGATTGAAATCCATTCATTATCCATTTTCCCTTCCATGACCGAAGACCTTCTTCTTTCTTCTCCATATTCTCCTTATTTTCTTTAGTTTTCTCATGCTTCATCTTCTTCTTTCTTCCATGGAACACCAAACTTCCTTCACTTTTCTACCTTTTTCTTTTCAAATCTTCATATACAAAACAAATATCATATATTTAGTTTATGATTTTGGTTCAAGATATTTTCTTTCCATTCACTTTAGAAGAAACTGAAGTATTTACAAGAAGCTACGAAAAATCTGTAACTTATTCTTCTTTGTTTCACTTGTTTCTTCAAGTGGATGACAAGATTTATGTCATTTCTTGTATTTTTCATTGAAACCCTTATGTTCTCTTTAGTTTAGTAAAAGGCTGAAACATTCTTCTTCATGGAAGCCTAAAACTGCAACCTTTTCTTACATTTTTATCTTATTTCTCAAGTTTCAAGCTAGATCTATTGGTGTTCTTCAATATGTGACCAAAATGACTTTTAGTCTCTTTATTTTTGAGAAGAACAAAGCATCTTTTAAGTGTTTTTCAAAGGGTAAGTTGAGATCTACTAAATCCTTATGTTCTTCTTAAAAACTGAAACTCTTATGATGACTAATCCTTCTTTTTTTTGTTGGATCCTACTTGTGAGGTACATGCATGTGAGTTTTGATGATGGATTGAGGTTTAAAGCTTAAGTTAAAGTGTTGATGAGGTGATCTATATAGATCGGTGAGAAAAATCAAAAAGGAAGTCAAGTTTTAATTGGTTTTAATAATGTTAATAGAAGGTAAGTTTAGTTTGATGTATTATCTTCATGATCCACACAATTTTATGTAGTTTAATCTTTTGGCCAAAATATTTTGATTGAAACAAGGTTAAGGCCGAGTGATTTTGAGATAGTTACTAGATTTTAGCTGTTGATTTTTAAAATTTAAATTATTTAAATTTAAAGAAATGTTTTCATATGATGATTAATTCATTACATATTTGTGTTTTATGTATGCTGGAGTTTGGCAGAAATTTTCCATGATGAATCATGTTTTGGCCAAAACATGAGAAGGTAAAAGTTAATAAAATGATTAAATTAAAGGCATAATTAAAAGTTAAGTAAGATTAATGAGTAAATAATTAAGATAAGATGAATTAATTTAAATTATAAAGTTGTTAATAAGGAAAGAGAACTCTAAGATTGATAATTTAATTTTGTGGCTTAAAATTTAAAAAGGAATTTGAAATATTTTAAGGAGTATACAGCATAGTAAGGAAAAAAATGGATTTAAAGAACATTTTAATATATTTAAAGGTATGGAATTAAGGCATATGGTTATGGTAGATAGAAAAGTTAAATGGAAAAATAAATTAAGTGAATTGAGAGTTAAAAGAAGGTTTTAAGAAGTGAATATTTGATAGTATTAGGTAATTTTTATTAAAAATTTAAATTTATTGCTTAATTAAGTTGTTTATGATTTTGGGTTGTATGATTTAAAGATAAAAGCTAAAGATTTCTATGGTTGATAAATTGATTATATAGTTAGGAATTTATAATGATATTGAAATATTATAAGGACCAAAAAGTAGACATAATTCAATGTGAATAAGGACAAAAAGATGTTTACATATATAGATATAAACACAATGATGAAAAATATAAATAATAAATAAAGAAATAAAGATATTGAAAAGATATGATATGGGCCTCATAATTGATTAAAGACAAAATGATGTTAATGTGATTTAATTTAAGTGAAGAAATTATAGATATGAAGACTTAAATGATTGACTAATTAAATGAATTAAGCATTATTAGAAGTTTAAGAATTTAATTCTTTTTATATGTTATGATTTTTAAAATGTAAAGGATTTAGAAATTTAAAGATAGGATTTATGATAGGCTCAATAATTGAAGACTTAATGGATTAAATTATTACATATAATTAATATTTCTTTGACAGAATATTGAGTCAAATTATTAAGGGAATAAATTAATTAGATAAATGAAATAAATGAAGTAAAAAAATAAAATAGGTAAAAAGGGGAGTATCATGTATTATAATAAAAGTTCTTAAAAGTATTTTAATAATTTATTAATTTATGAATAATTAAGAATAAAAAATTAATATAAGTTTTATACTTATAATTAAATGAGGAAAATTCAATAAAGTGTAATTTTCAAATAGTAACAAAATCATATTAAATGATTATTTGATATATGTTATTTGAGTTTGAATTATATAATGATTAGTATTATTAATAATAATAATGTAAGCAATAATATGGTTTCTTAATTAATGTTGTGATAATTAAATGTTTAGAATTGATGAATAATAGATTATTTTATAGAATATGTGATTTGTTAAATATGAATAATAGATGATTAATCATGGAATTAAATTATTAATTAAAGATAAATATTTAATTTGTGGTAATATGTGATTCAGAGCGAATTTCAATGCAAATCACTGGAAAGTTTTAAGAGAATGGAAAAATCCAGGTTTGTGTTTTTTAGCTGATTCCATGTTAATTGGATTGGCAGGTAAGTATGAACTTACCTTAAATTTTAACATGTAGTTACTTATTATATTTTTATAGTTTTATTATGATTTTGATTGATTAAAATTATATAGTAATTGAATTTTATATGATATATTATAATTTATGGAAAAGCACACGAAGATCTTCACATGTAATAATTTAGGATGATATGATATTTATTATTAATGATTAATCATTTAATAATTTATGATGATATGTGAAAATTTCATCAATCATTAATAATAATAAATGTTTATTAGTAATGATTATATGTTATTATTAATGATTATATGATATTTGTGATTAAATGATGAAACTTGACCAAGGAAATAATCATTTGTTTTAAAAATGATAATTAAGATGTGAGGAATTTATGCATGACAAATTATGTGTTGCAATTATTCATAATATGATGTTAAAGTATATTGCTTATATGCTATAAATTTTATAAGTAAGGGATATAATAAATTATAGTGATTAGTAAAAACAAAAAAAATGACATGTGACTTATAAGTGTTCAACTTATGTATATGAGTAAGGACATTTAAATGGAAAAGTATAGGATTTATGGGTTACTTAATAGAAATGGTTAAGTAACATTCAAAGGCGTGAGATATATATGTTGGTCATATGTAACTAGAATGTTAATCTAAAAATGATAAGGACATATAGATATATTTAAATTGAATTAAGTTCAATGAATGATTGTTATATGATTAAGTATGAATAGTACCAAATGAATAGTATTTGACATGTTAGGGTGGTGTAAAAGTATGATTTGCATCAGAGATTGGTTTAGAACCATAAGTAGTTAGTTACTAATTATTATCCCTATGGTTTAGAATTTTATGAATCAAATTTTATGATGAATTATGGAGGATAAAATAAATAAATTATGAATGATAGTTAATGAATTTTATTATCATGGCTTATTAATTAAAATAAAAATATCATATGCATAACACTTGCTTTATGAAGTGATATTCATTATGTCAATATCAAATATGTATGAAATGAATATTATAAGATATTGATGCTATTTTAAATACATGTCATATGAAATGAAAGAATTATGAAATGTTTGACATATGAATTTATGTTAGATGAAACAGATTATATCTAGAATAGATGATGATGTATAATATAATATCACGATGCTTGCATATATTATTTTAGCATAATGGTATAAAGCATTCATATCATGTCATGAAACATTGATTGACATATTCATATACATGGCATGATATGGAGAAATAAGGAAGGAGGAAAATGAATGAATGAAAAACAATGATAAATGAAAAGGGTACTTGGGTATTATGAAATGAATTCCTACGGGAAATGAATGGAAAGGAAATTGATATGAAATCAATGAAATGAATGTGAAATGAGTTCCAGTATGTTGAACCATAGAAATGATATGAAATGAAATGTAAGACCTAGTACCAAGCACGCATATGAAATGAAATGTAATGATACAGGAAAATAAGAGGGAGATGTATAGCATGAATGCATTCTCGCAAGACATCACTTTTCATTCATGCATTATGAAAGTTTAATGGATGATATGATTAAACAAATGATATGAAAAATAAAGGGAAGTGCATGACATATTGATATATATTTATTAGAAGACACAATTTAATTTTATATGATGATCTATATGCAATATTTGGCATTTCTACTTTATTGTAAAAAATGTACATGTAAATGAATAGGGATTACACCAAAATCGTGGTTATATGGGTATTGTATTGAATAATGATTTATGGTAATGTATGATGAATATGCTATTTTCATAGATGTTATTTATGTTAATCGTAGAAAGAGAGATATGTGATAAAGTGGAAAGTGGTAATTAGGAAATTTACAGAAATATTATTATAGTTTAAAATGTTTATGAAAATGATGATATTGGTTAGTTATAAGTTAAGCAATGTATATTGCTATGAAATATAATTAAATGAAGTTATATGATTTTAGCATTAGAAAATACTAATGACATAAGAATATAATATTTCAAGCAATTGAATCATCGATAAAGTAAAATGGAACTTTTAATGTTTAAATGATTTGTATATTTTTTATGAGTAATGAAATGAAAGGGTAGTAGTATATTGTAAACGATATTGAATCAAGGCTATTTTTATAGAATTACATGAAAAGGCTAATGTATTTAAAGAATTGAATAACTTGTTTATGGAATAACCATAATTATGATTATATTTTCCTTTATTATATGTTTAAGCACCACTGAGTTTTATACTCAGCATTCGTCATTTGATGGACATAGGTTGATAGTTGGTTGGCGAGCACGGATTCTCAAAGCACCAATTCAGCATGAGACTCTTTGAAAGCAAGGACTTAGAGTAGATTGATGTTTCAAATTAATTTGATTAAGCAATTAAATGTTAAAGGTAGTAAATACAAGATTGTTATTTGAGACTAGTACTTTCGTAAAACTTAGAATGGCGTATAAAAATTTTTTTTTTACGTATCCCTTATAGAGTAATCACTGGTTTCCACGTATCAAAGATCATTAATTATTCTATGGGAGCATGCCGCACCATAAAATGGTGTGACATCTCTCATAAGTTAATCCAACAATAATATAAAGAGTTAGAGAAACTTGATTCTAACCAACAACCAAAATGCTTGTATTGTTCAAACTAGATCATAATAATCAATAAGGAAATTAAAATACATGTATCACACCTCCAAGTAGCGATATGTCCCGTAATGAAATCTTGAAACTCTTCCCTCAAGCTCCAGAATTCCATCACAAGGGAAAAACAAACACGACAATAAGCAACATTCAATATAACCCAAGCATGCCAATAAAATTTCTCAAGCCAATGAATTTAAATACATGCTAAGAAAGTAAATCTAACACCGAGATAACTATAGCATGTAGAAGAAAACAAATATATATATACCAGATTACAGTTATCCCAGTGGTATCCTCGAGAAGAAATTAAAACAACATAACTAATATTACTGCCAAAAATGAAAGATGCAAAGATAGTATACACAATGCCTGCAGGAGTCTGTCTAAGAAAGTCTCGGGCAACACTAGCGAAATCCTCAGAAGTCGTGTGCCACACTGCCGACGAGTAACCCTAACCCCGTCTCACGTCTGAAGTGCTTGGATCTGCATTCTTCAAATGACAAACGCTGAGTAAAACTCAATGGCACTAAAATAAATGAATGCAATAAATAATAATATCATTTATTTTAATCGAAAGTATGTATTCAAATGCCAATAATATTTTTATAAAGCAGCATACAAAATAAATTCCAGTGTAAGTAATTTCGTACGAATAAAAGTCCAGAATTCTCCTCTCACCATTTTGTAGTACCTGGATTCACCATTGAATTTTTATTCATAGCATCATGAATAATTCATAGATTTCCGTAACCACAATATCCCATATTAGTTTAATATGAATGTATGCAGATATGGAATGAATTTATGAGAATGCGATGTTTGCACTCTCCCTCAATCAATATGTTTTTCACTGTCATATCTCAATTCAACAATCATATTTTAAATCATCATATTTTTTTTCTTGAATGCGACTGTACTCAGCATTCAATGATTTTGATCAACATACATGACTGAACTTAGCGTACGAGAAGCGACTGTACTCAGCTTCCTTATAAATATCTCAATACATATCACATCTCATCATATCACAATAACCTCACTTTTCTGTCCTTATGACACCATGAAGTGATGTTATGAAATACCAATGCATTATTTAATGATGAACATGATTTATGTGATATGATGCATTGGACTATTTAAATGAATATCATAATATTTCTCAGGGCATACAATTTATTAATTTATCGTGCAGTGCGTGTGTGATTTTTATCGCAGACTTATTTATCTAAGTCGCGTATATAGCACTGACCTGCAGGGGCTTTACCCTTATCTACGCGTCTCGGGGACACGTGAACAGGCTCCTCAGTAGGCCCTGTAATTATTTATATACACTTAGTATATCCTCAGAGGATTCAATCATTTATCAATCAAATACTCATGTCAGGTAAAATAGTAATAATAAAATACTCATAGAATAACAATGATAATACATATACCACAAGAATATTGTCTTACTTAAACTCTTACAAAGAATAAAATAAATAATGTGTTAAGAAAACACCATAATATAATTAATAAAGACTTTAATTGTGAAAGTAATCATATGATATATATATATACCTAAACTTCCTCTTTATGACTTATGTCCATATACTATTATATAAAAAATTATCTAACCCATTTTATAAAATAAGGTAATATAACTTGATTATTACACTAATTAAATTAAATAACTACAATCTTATATAAAACATAATTAATAACTCATATATATATATATATTTTTATTATCATAGTGTTCAATAAAACATTCAATAGTAGTAGTAATAAATAATCTTAAATAATCAATTGATAAAACTCAAAGAATTAATTCTTTTTCAAGTAATATATAAAAATATAACACTAGCTATAAAATGTAACTTTAATTATTAAATAATTTAAATCAAGATCTATCAATTTAAAACAATTTATGATTAACAACTTATATTATTTATTCACTTTATAATTAAATAGGACATATTATAATCTTAACTTAGAATAATAATGATAGTAAAAAT
The DNA here is from genome assembly GCA_948192965.1 of Dalechampia spathulata. Lineage (NCBI taxonomy): Eukaryota > Viridiplantae > Streptophyta > Magnoliopsida > Malpighiales > Euphorbiaceae > Dalechampia > Dalechampia spathulata. Next base: position 500 of record CANYBF011343872.1, on the reverse strand, counting down.
AAATAAACAATATAATGTTTTATAGATTATATAGCTAATATAATTGCCTCATTACAAAAAGATTAATTAATTAGTATCACTGATTATATGAATTAAGTTTATAATAAAATTAATATAGTATCCACATAAATCAATTTACTACAACATATAGGTACGGCAGTAGTAGCACGTCCCAGCACTCCTTATACCACCAATGGACCGAATATCTACAAGCAAATCACATGCAATAACAATCTGTAAATTTAACCTTCTCACTGTTCATACAATACATGGATAGAATGCTCTCTACTTCTCAGAAATCCATACCATAACCCAACTCAAACAGGCGGCACAAATCAGATTCAAATAGAATGGAGGTCAAGAAGAAAACGTGTAACTCCAGCTTGACAGTAAAACAATTACACAACCTTCTTTGATTAGAGAGTGAATAAAGCTCTCTAGAACCTATAATGACCAAGAAAAAGAAAAAAAAACGTAACAATAACTCAACCCCACTTCAA
>CANYBF011343814.1:0-11732 GCA_948192965.1 Dalechampia spathulata | reverse complement strand
AATAAAGACTACTTCATGAATCATTGAGATAACCCCTACTATTAATCTGGGGTGGTGAATCCTCTATTGATATTCAAATACCTTCAACCACTTCATACCATACCCAACCTCCAAACTATGAATGCCTCCTAAGGAGGAATAAAACATAGGAGTCAAAGTATAGTAATCCATAGTTAAGATAACCTTGATATCTCAAGTCTAAGGATACTTGCACTACTAATATGAGTGAGATATAATTTCATAGACATAGACCAATTATCCATATGAAATCTCACTGGCAAGGTCTCCAATGAACTGGTACTGTACTACTCATCCACATATTCACTTTAGACATCTCATGTCATGATGAATGAGAATCATCCCCAAATTGAAAGTGTAATATGTGCTGATCTTCCCATACTAATAATGTCCATTCTTATTAATACTATGAACAGGGATATTTAGATATTGAACATTTGCATACAATAAGAATCTCATTCCATCAACTCCTTATGGATTCCTTTGCAATGTTCCAATATCATGGACTTCAATATATAGTTTAATACTCCAAGTAAAGCAAGTTCATGTAAAAATTGTACTATATAATGAATAATGCCTTTATTAATGAAACGTATAGTTCAAATACACATGATGCTCTTGAGCATACACTAACACAACCATGGTTGCCTTGTTGAGACTGTGATACCAGGCTAACACTGGTCCCTCTAGTGAGATAAATAATAGTCAGACTATTTGCTCATCTGAAAAGTCTATATTACTCTTCATCATAGTGTAAGTCTTTAGATGATTCTTCATATCCCCAACCTCATTGTATGTAGGAACATCTAGGAGCTTAAACTTAGCAGGCATTCCCTTGATAGCCCAGATTAAGAAGGCATCAAAGTCTAGGTCAGACCCCATTCCCTCAATCCTCATGATAAACTGGAGTTGTTCTATCTTCTATTCTAGTGTAGTTATTTCAGACTAAAGAATGTCATGCATATGGAGTGAGATATCATCATCTGTCTCAATGTCATATAGGTTGACTGCCTTCCTCTTATCCTTAATGGGAGTTAATAGGGTGAAAAAATCTCCAGGACTAAGAGTCTCCTGAATCTATTATTGCATGAGACTCTTGAAGTCATCGGATAAGAGCTTGGTCATAGGCTGATTAATCAGCTATTAAACAGCTACAAGTGAGGTATCATCAAGCATAAAGTAGACAGTCTCAAATGGAGAAGCAACATTCTTAGAAGGTTATGGATCTAATATGTTTTTATACATTACATAGAAAGTTAGCATAGATACATATGTATGCATATGTGATTGCATATGATGCACGTGATGCAATACATAAGATGTATGCATGACCTATACTAGGAAACATCTAGTGTTATGGCTGCAAAAGAGAACCAGTTAGAGAAAATCATGCCTGAGCATGCATGTATACGTGTTAGATAGAAAACACAAAAAGGTTAATGAACATGTAGCGTATAGTAGCACACCCTGCCACCCTTATAACTCCATGAAGATTGGTCGGTCCAAAATTTTCTAGGTAGGGTACTAGCCTGGAGTTACACTAGGAACTCGAGGTGTGATACTTTCTTAGCATGTGAGGCAAGCATAAGGATGATCATTGCTAGATCATATAAGAGATTACGATGAAAATTCGATAATATTTTGACATGATCATATTATTATGATAAGAGAAGGCCAATTGACTATGCATAAGGTTATGCAACCAACATAGAATCTTGAAAGGATTTTGACTCTTAGTAAAGTAATACGAGGTGGGAAAAGTGGCTGGATTTAGGCAAATCCACTAATATGATAAGGCATTAATCCATATAGCATGCGAACGAAAGGTTCTACTTTTGGAATATTGCTATGGTTAGCTACATGGGCTTTAATCCAGTAAAAATAGGCTAAGGTCCCCTGTCATGTTGTCCACAACCTATCCAACTTAATGGAATCATCAATATAGAACTATACCTAGTGTCTATCTATTCTAGGAATCATCGATAGTCCTCAGTACAAGGTAGTAAGTGGTGATTGCAGATTTGTTGTCTCGAGGAGTCAAATAGAGTCCAAGGTACTGACTCACCCACAATCACTAGTTTAACTTAGAACAAACGATGGTGTGCAGAAACAAACAATGTATGTGATATGTAATACAATAAACCTGACTAGAATGGGAAAATCAATATGAAACTCTAAGATTTCAATACCACCACTCTTATGTCGTAGATCCTTAATGGAGTCATCACTATAGGCAGGGCTTTCACCGTGATCTAAAGTGAGGCTTGCAATAGATAGCACTAAGGTACCACTTGGAGAAAAAGTACAGTTTTCTCAAGGGCTACCTCAAGGAATAAAATAAACTTAAAAGAGTTACAAGATGGAGTCACCATCGGATGGTTTTGGATTTAGTTCAACTGACCCATAGCATGAATGCCAAGTAAAACCCTCCAAACATGGGTTTGAGTGGTGAAGATTTATTCTCTCAGAGTTTCAAGTTCAATTATACCATTTTAGTCAAGTTAATTATCCTAGGTAAGCATGCATTCATAAGCATAAAATAACCATACAATACGATATAGCATGATAACAATCATAGTAGATAAAACCTGTAAATATGATATGGCAATCATGGCATGGCATTATGATATAGTAATCATGGTGAATAAAACATGGCATAGGCATGGCATGTGAGATGATAACATGGCATAAGCATGACATATGAAAAGATGATATGGCATAGGCATGGCATATGAGAGATGACATGGCATAGGCATGACATGTGAGATATAATATGGCCTAAGCATGACATGTGAAAAGATGACATAGCATAAACATGACATGTGAAAGATTACATGGCATAGGTATGACATATGAAAGATGACATGATATAGGCATGGCATGTAAGATATGACATAGCATAGGCATGACATGGTATAACATACATCCTATAGCAATGGTAAAATAAGCATAGTAGCATAATAAAGCATAGCAGCATGAACAAAAGTTAATAATGGATCAAAGAAAGGGAGAGATAGAGATAGGGGGAGATAAAGATAGGCAAATAATCAATGAAATAAGGCTAAATCATACATATCAGGGAAAACTAATAAAATAAAAACTTATTCTATTACAAAGGATCTTTGACATTACAAAAATCTTAGATGTTAAGCAATATCTCCTTCATTAAAAACTACAATTAGAATCAAAAAAATAAGTGAAAATGAGTGAAAAATCATGAAATAATGGAAAACTTGTAGCTATATGCATGACATATAGTATGATATGTACCATATATAGTGTGATATGCATCGCATATAACATATAAGATTAAAGCAAAAATGATTTTTTAAGTAAAAACATGAAGGGAATCACAAACCTAAGCAAATATGTGATTGTTACAGTTGATTCTAGCTACGAGAAATCTAAGAATGCTACTATTACATTCATGATTAAAGCCAATCAATAAAAAATCAAAGAAAATCACAAACCCATCAAGGAAATTAAAAGAAAAGGGGAACGAAGAGGCATTCCAACACTCACTAATGATTATTAGCTTCAAAACTTGATTCCAAATAAGTTTAAGGATTTTAAGGATTAATTAGTTTCTAATCCTAATTAGCAACGTAATTAAGTGTTTAATTAAGTGAGGAATGATTTTGGCAGAATTTGGCCATATTTAGCATTTTTTGGACCTTTTTCCCATAAACACATGAGCTATATTTATAGGTATGGGTTGTGTATTGCCAAAAATAAGCAGACAATATGGGATTCTACAAAATTAAAAAGGATATGTGCAACATATAGTGCTATATATGCAACATATAATGTTATATGTGCAGTATATAATGCTGTACACGCAGCATATAGTGCAGAAAAAGGCTATATGCACAACATATAGCAGGATATGTGCAGCATGTCCAATTTTCCACTTATGTATGCCCTATAACTAGAGCACATTAGGATGTGTGCTCCATGCTCATTAATCATAATTTATACCATAAAGGCATGGTGATATATGGAGCATGTTAGATTTTCATGGGAAAAGGTCGTGCACTATACATCTTTCCACTAAATATGCATAGCATGTAGCCTCATGTGCTTTGCCCATCAAGAAATACATGTTATATATTTTGCCTTCCACAAGCAAAATGTAACATTCTCTGTATGTCCAAAGCACTCATGGGAGGCTAAGAATCATGTGTGTAACTTAGGGTCAACATCGAGGACCTATATCAAGTTGAATCAAAGAAAACTCAAAGTTGTCGTGCGTAGGTGAAAAGTCAAGGTCTATACATTACTCAGGATGGAAGTCAATTCTTGAGGTGTTAGTTACATCCTTATATCTACCATTCTCAAAGAAAAAGAAGAGTTTTGGTGTTTTGATTGAAAGGAAACTGAAATATGGTGGAGGAACCAAATGATTTTTAAAATGGAGTCCTTTCACTTTATAAGATTCAAGTTATATATACCACATATACATGAACATGTTGTACATGTTCATTTCTCATGCTAATGTGCATCAGTCTAATAGTGCATATATTAATGTGCATTGGTCCATGGATGTGTTCCTCTTGATGAAAGAGGCTTCTCATAAAAATTTTAAAATTTTTAGAGTTATTTTTTCCTAAGAAGTTTAATTTTCATGACCTACAGTGCTTGAAAAATCCAAAAATCAGTTAAAAGCCTACAAACTGATATTCAAAAATTTAGGTGTATTCTTAAAACCATTTCAATTCCAATTTTATTGATAAATTATATTTCTTTATTTTACCAAAGATAAGAGGTTGATACAATAAATAATCAACTTAGTCAAACCATTTACTAAAAAGCGTCTAACCTAAGCAATGGGTCCCAAATGCTAACTTTGGAAATAAAAGGCACATATATAATAGTATAACCATATAATCAATAGTTGTTTTCCCTTGATCCAACTAATGATCATCCTAATGTAGTAGTTAGCCAGTCAATCTAGCAATGATCGTGGAATCAAGCATTGATTCATAAACCTTGAGCACCAAGCTTCTAGTGGTAGTATTAGGTCATAAGCCTCACTATGAGCATCACTTTTTTATTAACATTTATCACTCACTTGAGCATCAAGTTTCCAGTCACCATATTGGCTTGTAAGCCTCAGCATGAGCATCACTTCTTGATTAACCTTGATAGCTTATCCAAGTATCAGACTCCTAATTGTTGCACTAGATTGCAAGCCTTGATAAGATCATTCCTAGTATGTCACATTTAATCCCAAGTGGAGCATTGAACCTCAATACAACTATTCATAAGCCTCAACATGAGAACTAGCCAAGTTCCTTCCTCTCTCTCTAGGTAAAAATTCATGATATGATTGAGGCCCATTTTTTTAACTTTTGCTTATATAGCTCTAAAATGATCTTATTGACACTGTATTTTATGCCCCTACAAGTGCATGCTTAATTACCCTTTTTAGGTACATGTTGTAACTTGTTTCCTTACTGGGATGACTTAATACGAGTTCCTGTTCCTAAGATTAAGTTACATACATCAACTTTATGCACTCACATGTCATTTGGGCCTATTAGCCCATGCAAGATAGCACCCTTAATAGGCCTCTAACTAGTATAGTTGGAGGAAGGGGACTTTATCCTACATTGCTAATCTAAGGTTGGCTCATCTCCCAAAGCTCCTATACATACCCTTGGTTGTAAGCAATTAACACTGAGATGTTTGTATTTCATGTCAATGAAAAATTGATATTATAATATTGGAAAAAAAATTAAATTAGATGTGAACAAGTAGAGAAGGATGAAAGTCAAAATAAACATGGTTCTAATATAGCTTTATGTGTATAATTCATGAAAGGAAAAAAATTATATATATATATATATATATATATATATATATATGCATGATATAAAGATTTAAAATTGTCAATTATAAGAAGTCAAAAGGTGGAAAAAGACTTGGACGAACGAGGTCAAATCTAATGTAACAATAAAGTACAAAGCATAAAGCATAATGCCACAAAAAAGAATGGGATTGAGTTCGGTAAGTATGCATGGAAGGACATTTGGTATATCCACATGCAAGCATGAAATTCTAAATTAAGTCATGAGATATGAGTAAAATTCATGTGTAATATTTGACAAAAAGAATGAATGGAAAAAAAGGCAATCAAGTAAAGATTGGTATGCATGTAACAAGGAAAAAGCATGCAAAGATATTTGTCATGGACATGCATCATTATAAATTGAAATGGACATGAACATGAAATAGAGGCTTCAAAATTAACAATTGTGCAAAATCAAGTTTGGATTTCAATGCACTTATGGAAACCAAGAAAGTCAATAGTTAATTATTAACATGAAAGTTGGTGACAAAAATAAAGAAGGTAAAAAATAATTAAATGATGCTGCTCATGGAATAATGCACATACAAATTAAATAAGTTGCACCATTGTTTTATAAGAGTGGTTCTTCTATGTAGTAAAGAGCTATGATTGAAAGCATGAGCTTGCACTTAAGGCTAATAAGGCTTTTTCGAATGAATAATTAGAGTGTGCTTCAAAAATTTGGCTTGATTTCTTTTCCTTTCTTCAAAGAAGTATTGTGAAGATTATGCAAATTTGATAAAATAAGTTCAAATTATTATGATAGGAATTAAATTTTAAGATTCAAAAATCTTAATTATTTTCAAATTTATTAATTATTATAGAGAAAAAGGTAGCCACGTGAAACTTTAGATGTGGTAAATTACAAATGGGACAAGGAAGCGAAAGAGCCACTAAAAAAACATAATGGCAAATTGTCAAAATATTAATTTTCCATTGAGAAGCAAGGAATGCCGTTCAATATATTAATATATTTGATTTTTATTTTATTTATAAATACAAAAGTAAATATATTTTGAGAAATATTCATTTAAATAAATTTATGAATAAATTTTAAAGGAATATTTGTAAATATCAAAATTTTAAATTAATTTTTAGATTAATTAAATATATATTTAATCTATGAAATTATTTGATTAAATAATTATTTTAATCTAATAAATAAAATGTATATTTTAATTAGATCAATTAAATAAATAGTTTTAATCTATAAAATAATTAGATTAAATAATTATCTTAATCTAATAAAATAAATGGATTTTAGACCAATTAAATTATTTGATTTATTATCTCAAATTAAATTATTTTAATCGTCAATCAAAAATAAATGTTATTAAATAATAAATAAATAAAGTGATAATTATTTTTATACATATAATTCAATTATTTTAAAGTGATAAAGATGGAAATTCAGTCTTACTATACTTTATATCACTATAAATAGGAGTGATCCCCTCATTCGAAAACATATTCAAAAGCTACAAGTAACAAGAAGCTCTTAAGACTCAAGGTTCTTCAAATAAGTCCTCAAGATGTTTTTCAAGGTCTTCAAGACTTTTTTCAAATTCATTAAGGTGTTTTTCTCCAAGGTGAAAATTGATTCAAGATGAAGTCTTTAAAATACTTGAATCTCCAAAATCAAGTCCAATTCAAAATCAAGCTTCAAAAAGCCCTTGAATCAAATTCCTTTTCAAAATTCAAATCAAAGAATCAAAATTCTTTATTCAAGAATTTTATATTAGAGATTATACCTTATTTCAGATTATTAAAATTTATTTATTGCTTAAATTCTTATTTTATTTATTTTATTTTTAAATTTTATGCATCATAATTACCTCTCAATTAAGTTTGTGAAAGATCTCATCATACATATAGTACAACTCATATATCATTATAGTTTGTACTTAAGGTTACATTGTAAGGAAACTATGTAGTTCTATTATTCTCCCCCGTAATACATAATAAAAATGACATTTCATGCAAATAATGATATTGTAATCAATTAAATCATAACTAAATATAATGATAATACTATCATATCATAGCAAAATGTAATGGTAATGCAAGCTTTTCCATATTCTAATATCCAATCATTAAATTCTTATTCAATTGATATTAAGAAGTTATAATACATATTTAAACTCTTTCTAATCTTTAAAATATAGTTACATTCAAAATTTCTAACATTAATTGTCTCATATTCCTGAGGCATTATACCATCAATCATATAAATGAAATTTATAAGTCTCTTCTCATATTAATCATTCTATTTCATTTAAGTTATTGATAAATGACCCTTTAAAATTGCTAATGATATAGTTCATACATTATACACATACTCATGCAAATATCAAAATTAAATTTTCTTTCATGTAATTTTTATATTTCATCTACATTAACATAAGAGTTATCTATCACATTATTACTTAAGATTCTTATAAGTTATGTCTTAAATCCTATTATCCATTTCCAAATTATGCTCCATATCTCTCATGTAATATGTTTATTAATTATTTAAATATCATTCTCAAGTCATTTCTTAAATTAATAATGTATTTTATCCTCTTACATGCAAGAGCCAACATATACATCTTTGCATGTAATACATATAATTTGTGCTTCAAATCATGTGGTTATTTTTATTCAAATAATCTATCATATCTCTCATGCAATTTACCACCAATTATATAAGTATCAATCTAAATTAATTTTTATGCTCAAATATTACATGCCTTAATAATCGAAGAAATTTTCATGCAAGTTGTTATACTAACACAATCCTAATAATGTAGTTTTAAAAATATATGTGATCCATTATTAATGTTTAATATTTAATATCTGATTCATGATCCTCATGAAAATGTTCCTTAATTCATTTAATTCATGAACATATTCAAACATCTAAAAAGCCATATTATAAGTAATTACCAAGTTGATATACTCATGAAAATATGTCATTGACTATTTAATGATTAGTCATGCTAATGTTTTTAGATAAACATATTACTTTGCACAAGTTTATCATAGAGTTTCTGATTTAATTATTTTTTCCTCTTTACGTTAAGATTAATAAAATCATAAGCAGTAAAGCCATCATAATATTTCTCAAGTTGTATTTCATTATACATGCTACATATACATTCTAATCATGTTCATATATTACTTCATATAATATGTATATCAAGTATATTTATTATTTCTCATGTTGAAATTATTTGAATGATGTAGTAAAAATAATATGTCTTGACTTATAAAGACTCTTATGAAATTGTTCTAATATTCTATAATGTTCATGAGAGCACACATCATGGTTCACATGACACATATTATTTATTAACTCACATAATAGTGCATAAATCGATAGTGTGATAATTTACTTTATAACAAGAACTATATATCAAATCCTAATCTTGTATCATATCATAGAGTTTATGTCATGGAGGCTCTAATACCATGTTATGAAACCATTCAACTAAAAAGTAAGTTGTTAGATAAGGTATATGAATGGTGACATATCTAATAACAAGAAAAGATTATTTAATCAAGTTGAATCTTAAATTAGGATAACAAATTAATAAGCATTTGATTTTAGGTTCAGAATTTTTAATGAAGATGAAAAAAGGAAAATCAACATAATAACCATCATGAAAATAATATTAACTATTTTAAACACATCAGTTTGACAATGTCACAAAAAGAGAAGAGTCAAGATGATACCAAAAAGTATTATAAACTAGAGAAGAAGGCTTTGAGCTACAAGTAAATTGACTAAAAATTCTTCAATCCTTGATAAGATTTCTAAAAATTCTATTTCAAATTTTTGGAATTTTTTTTGCATTTCAAGATTTTTAAATAATAATAATATCATGAAAAGGAGTCAAATAGATCTTAAATAACATACAGTAAGATAGAAAAGAATTATTATATTAAATTAGAAGATGATAAAAAGATCAATAAAAACACTAAATTTAGAGGGTGGACGGGTGGGGAGGGGTTGATCAAAAATCAAGATAGAATTTAAAAATATTATATCATATGGGTTGGCATTTTGAGACCAAGGTTTATGGTTTAGAATTTGAGAAATTTACAAAAATATATTATTATAATGAATGGTTATCCTTTTAAAAAAATATCAAAACTAGACTATTTTATTCAAATATAGACTTTTTTTCAATAATTTTCTTAAAAATGCCCATTACTTGATTATATGATTGATGGTTGTAGTATGATGTTAGATACTTGATTATGTTGATTATGCATGCATATGTGAATATATGTGTATGATGTATGAATGTTATGATGGGAAGTAGAGGTGAATGTATATGATCGGATGATAAGTAGGAAGAGGAGAGGTATATTGATGGATGTTTAGAAGTGTCTTATAATTGAGTTGTGGGTTAAGTACCTTGAGAATGAGCTTAGAATGGGTTGTGGTTTGTAGGTTGGTTGTGGTACGGACGTACGGATCATCATACAGGTGTACCAAGCATGAGAAATGAGTGGCATTAGGCTCCTGGAAACCAAGGGGTTGTTCGGCCGTATCGGTGCTCGCAAGAAAATAGGTTTGTCAAGAAGAATGTGATGGTACGGGTGTACCAAATGGGGGTGCGGGTGTACCAATCCTCGTAAGAAATCTAGCTTGTCAGGAGTTTTAGTTCAGTACGGGCGTATCGAGTATGGTACGACCATACGCAACTTAAGTTTGACTTTTCAACGGAAAAGAACAAAGATTTTCCTTACTTTTCTTTCATCCTTATCTTCCTGAAACCCTTAAAAAAATAACAAAGTTGGGGTTCCTAAGTGCCTAGAGGTTATGAGAGCTAAAAGACAGAGGTTGTGATCGTTAGTAATGGGACTATGGGCATATGCTAGAAGAAGTATTATTTCAAGTTTGTGCTAGTTGAGATGTTTTGCTTCTTTCCTTATCATAGGACCTAAGTAAGGTCTAGAGAAATGATGTATTGTGTTTCTATGACTGTATATTGCTTATGTTTTCCTATGATGAGCATGGTACATATGTATGGGAAGCATCATATATACATAATCATGGCATGCATAAGGAAGTATAAGGGGGAAAAGAAAGAGAAAGAGAGAAATGCTTATAGAACTACATGCTGTAAACATACTAGGTCATACAGATGATGGATTCCCTTGAGGAATCATATAGTTAAATGCCCTCCTTATGGGAGATGAGTCTCAAGACATACAGTTTTACAATAATGGGTTCACAGAACCATATAGTTTAATGCCCTCCTTCGAGAGATGAGTACCGGTACATACAAGGACCCAGTATGGAAAAGATATATGCACGTATATACAGGAAAAGAAGAGGGAATGAGGGAGAATGCATGTTAAGGAGGCATTATCATTTTATATGTTGCTAAGGCAATGGATTCATTTATGCATTCCTTATGTTCATATCGGATGGTGACGTACTATGACTATGTTATTGATTGAGTACGATTGCTAAATGATTGTTGAATGGATGATATGATGGAATGATGTTTAATGCCACTAGCTTGATTTTGACTATGTGTTCCACTAGCATCATTGAGTTTTATACTCAGCATTTATCATTTGATGAACGTACGTACTGAGCCTTCAGGAGAGTGATCTAAGTGTTGGTTTGCGTAGTTAATAAGCAGCGGAAGAAATTTTAAATTTTTATTTTAAAACAACAAACCAAAAGATGATCTTTGCATCAAAACACAGAGAAAACAGTTTAGAGATTTGAAGCGACAGTTTGATAGTAACTCTTACATTCAATGCAGATGTCCTTCGTTCTTGATCTTTATTGCGTTTATGGTTGTAGCAAACCAAAAACCACCAAAATAGGTAGCCTCCAATAGTATCCACATGAAAT
>CANYBF011343654.1:0-17873 GCA_948192965.1 Dalechampia spathulata | reverse complement strand
CATAATTTTTGGAGATAGCCCTACGACCAATTAAAACCAATCCTATCAAAAACAGCGTTTATACGATCAAAAATTGTGTTTTATCGTAAAAATTAATTTTGGGGCCAAAATTAATTATGTAAAAATTATTTTATGACTTTTTCAGAATACCTAAGTCACTGTGAGACTTAAATACCATTGGATGCGTCAAAACACGGCCAAAATACGGCCCAAAATACAGTTTTCTGGAAAATTCACGAGGAATGTGTGCCGTGCATCACATGATGTGCGCCACACATTGGCTGTGTATGGCGCACATCCCATGATTTGGCGCACATCAGAGGCCAATCTGCATGAAAATTAAATCTGTCAGTACAGAAATAAACTACAGACAAAATCAAGCAACTTTAATGAAGATAGTACCTCATTTTGAGCATGAATCGGCCTCCGGTTCATCAAACCAAACAATTAATTAAGCAATTAATTGAAATAATTAATTTTAAGACTAAAATCAAGTAGATCTGGATGATTTATGATAGATCCAGAACCCCAAGTGCACGATCTAGCTACTGGAGTCACTGGAAAATTCAAAACCGAAGTGGTTCGGAAGCGGTTTGGGTGAAAACTGAGTTTTTCTGTGAAAACTGAAGCCAATGTGTGCCACACATTGACTGTGTGTGGTGCACATGGGCCTATGTGTGGCGCACATGGCAGAGAAAATATAAGGAAAACTGAAAATTTTTCAGCAGAAACCCTAGATCCAACCCCGATCTAGGTAGATCGGACCTGAAAATGGGTTTTGCTTCGTGGATTTACATCCCAATCAAGAAAAATAATTTTAAAGTTAAAATTATTTAAAATCTGGCTAGATTTAGGACAGATCCAAGGCATCCAAGGCATGGAAAGGCCTTGAATGGCCTTGGATTGGCCAGATCGGATGAAAAACAGGAGAAAAATGGCTTTTTCTGGAAAATTTTGGGGTGATGTGCACAGCACATGACCCCATGTGCACCACACATAGCCTGTGTGTGGCGCACATGAGGTGATGTGTGCAGCACATCCCTCACAGAATAGTGATAAAATGAAGAAAATTGAAGAAAATGGGAATTTTACCTTATTTCGGCGACTTTTCTTCCTTGATCTTGCTTGATTCCGTGTTTAGGGAGCCTAAACTAATAAGATTTGTCACTAAATCCGAGTGATTTAATTAATTAGGGGCCTAATTAATTTGTGGGAGTATTTTGATAGAGTTTTGGCTTGCCTTTTGGTAATTTTCGGGATCCATTTTACAGACCCCAAGCTCTATATTTATAGAGCAATTTTTGGGCGTGGCAATTTTGTAATTTTTGCCCGGATTTGAAAATTTTTGAAGGCAATGTGCGCCGTACATCTCCAATGTGCGCGCGCACATTGCCTTTTAACCCTTCGCATGGGGCCCACTGCGGTCATTTTTCGGGATGCGTCCCAAAGTCTACAAGCGTTATTTGACGTAAGGAACAACTTTTTAGAAGAAATTTTTTCCGAATTCGGTCCCGAGAAGGCTCCTGACCAAACGTCTTTTTATGAGGTTACTATGCAATATGCGTAGCGCATTGTGCGATGTGCTACGCACATCACGATACGTTTCGCTCAATACGGGCTGAATGGGATGTGAGCCATATGTCAACCAAAGTGTAATCAACATTCTGAGAAACTTTGCAGTTATAAATTTTCTCAAATTCTGCCCCGAACACCGAGTTTTGGCTAATGGGCCCAATTTAGGGTTTGCGACCCAGTTTCGGTCCAAAATGGCATTTGGCGTGCCAGAAGTTTGTTTCTCGCGTGGGTATCAATGGAACCGTGTTCTACGCGTCAAGAACACTCAGATTGATGAATTTGGGCGGTGGGCCCATCTGGGTACTATTCATGATGAATAGTACCCTTATGGGCCCCGCAGCGCAAAAGGGCCTGGAAAGTGGCAAATAACATGCTAAGCGCTTTGCCTCAAGTAAGGCAGCAGGTAGGATGTATTCTGTGCGTAAAGAATACATCAAAAGGGAATATAATGGGAAGCGGGCCCCACTAGTGTATAGCAGGCCCCACAGCGCGGTGAGCCTAGAAATGTGGCATTCAGGATGCCACGGGGTATGCCTTGTGTAAGGCAGCAGTGGAATGCATTCTGTAAGTACAGAATACACGAAATAGGCTAATTGGGGAAAGCGGCCTCGCCTACGTGCTATTCATAGTGAATAGTAACTTAGGTTCAAAATGCAATATTTTGCATTCTATGTATCCTACCATGCGTAGGCAGGTGTGAAATATATTCTGTAAGTACAGAATACACAGAATAGGCTAATAAGGGCAGCGGGCCCCACTAATACGCTTGGTGGGCCCCATTGCTTAGTGGGCCAGGGAGATGGCATTTGCGATGCCAAGCACTGTGCCTTGCGTAAGGTAACTGGAAGATGTATTTTGTAAGTACAGAATACACAGAATGAGTTATTAGGGGTTGTGGACCCCGCTTGTATACTATTTATGGCAAATAGTGCCCAGGGCCAAAAATACAATACTTTGTATTACAACTATTTTTGCCCTATGTATACAGCAAGGGAGGGTGTTCTGTATGCATAGAATACTCAGAATAGATGGCGGGTCCCGCCAGGCGCCATGGTGGGCCCTACCAGTTCTGAAACTTTCTATACATCAGAACACATAGAGGAAGACACGGGGGCCTATCTGTATAATCGGGATCGATACCGGGGACTAAATCTTAGCCAAATCAATAAAGATCCAAAATTATACTATGGTGAAAAGTCAGGGTCAACAGCTGGGTATTTTTGGTTTTTGGGTATTCATAGGCATGAATACGTGAATTTTTAAGCTAAGAAAAGAGCTCTTGACCTTGAAGTTCAGTTTGTACTTTATAAGATTTAATCTGAAAGCTAACTTGAACTTTTATAATTTTGAGAGATAAAGGACCATTGTTGGAACTGACAGCGTCCAAGGTGTCTATGAGTGGTACTTGTAGCTACCATGAGAGATTTATAATAGAGTATACCAGAGTTGCTTCGACCAATACATCTCTTGTTTCATAGGTATGGAGAAGAGGTGTAACAGATTTATCATCATTGTAATAGTAGAGAGATAGATAGACTCTACCCATACCTTCCACCTACCAATAGAAGAGATAGCTATCACCCTAGGGATCTTCATCAGGATCATAGGGCTCAAGTGTGTTGGATTACCTATCTAGTTTGATACCAGGCTAATATCATCACACTAATCGTATGATATTATCTGCAATCCATTAGGCATCTCACCCAACTTGAGAGGAGGACATAGCATATCCTATGACTATCTCTATGAAGCAGTTATAATAAAGATACTTGGCAGAATGATCTCCATTAAGTAGTATACTTGCAGCTTTCTGCTGTACATGCTAGGGTGCATATTATTTAATGATATGAGGAACAGTGTCCATATGTCAGTGTTGTAGGCCCTATATGACTTGGACACCATCAGTAAATTAGACTAGGGTAGCACTAGCCTAACCTATCTGATGCAGGGGTTGGATCTCTACAATTGGTAGTACAGAGATTGATTCATTGATTATTGGCAAATTATTGAGTTGAGTAAAATTTTATTGATTATAACACACTTTTGTTGAGTCTGTCACTGATTGTATGTGTTGATCTTATAGATAATGGTTTTTAAGTTTAGGTTGCTACTAGAGCTTGAGGTTCCGCATGGGCTACCATTAGGCTTCCCATGCATGTAAGCATGGTTTATGTCTTGTTGGAGAGGTGGCTACTCTATAGATGAGCTGAAAGAACATCTCAATGATCTGACCTAGGATCAAGTAAAAAAAAAAGCAATTTTATTAACACAAAAATAAATTAAACTAGTTTAGATGATACATGAGCAGTCATCTGATTAACTATTATTGTTGTTTGAAATAAGTCTGCCTCTACCCCTGGAGTAATATGTTTCCTTAACTAGAATATCTGACCAGTTCATCTTGTAAGAATGAATGTCACATGCTATTAAAGAGCCCTAAGTATCGGCTCTTTTATTTAGGCGAGTACATTATTGATTGGTAGCTGGGACCACAGGGATGTGTGGATCCTGCTACACCACCATGAGTAATGTTTTGCGCTTCCTGTACCAACACAGACCCAAATGTGATTGCTACATTGACTAGCATCCTTGGGCGAGAGCTCTTGTCAAAGTCATTTATAGACTACTAGACTTTCATATAGATGTGACTACTAAGGCCTGTTGAGCTATCTACATACAGGGGCTAGCATGACATAATGAGTAAATCTGGTGGTAGACCCAACACTTCTGGTGGTAGAGGTGGACATCGTGGTTCACCCGCTATTGGTAATTCTCTAAGTGGGAGCACCTCGAAGAGATCATATAGTATTATATCTGAAGTAACATCATTAAGACTAGAGCTTGGCAGTCTAGATATGCCCTCTGGATATGAGTAACTCCAAGGTTTCATTGAGGGTCAGTTGATGTGGCCTCAAAACCTAGTGATCTACACATATGATAAGCTAGGCTGCTCATACAAGATATCTTTCCCAGTGCTAATAAGGGATGAGATCGAGTGTGATCTGGTAAACACCACTAATATGAGTAGATGAAATGCATTAGTATGCTATTGATTCTATCAATCTAATATGTGCTTGACCTATGCAAGTGCCTCGGGATACCATGGCTGACGTTACAAGGTTATTGATGGGACTATGCAGTTACTATAGTTTTGAGATGCTGGATGTCTATGTAAGTACCTATTATGATTATGTTCATGATGCCTGTGTATGGATGCATGACCTAGATGCCTATATGATTGTGTTAGTGTAGATAAGTCAGTGCTTAGAGTTAGAAGAGCAAGATTGCTATGGTATAATGACTGAGTAGATGGATAAAGAGATTGCCCAACTAATAGCATGCCTAGAGTGATATAATATCAAGTTCTCGTTAGTCTCAATCCATATGAGGAACAATTAGAAGATGATGACACTTAGAGCAGACATGATGTCAGATTCCATATGCATAGTGTTAAAAATTTGTAACTTCTATATTAGGATATAAGATAGATTAATGTAGCATAACATAGGATGAAAACTTAGTACAATTAGGCTATGGTGTACAAACACCAAGAACTGTTGTCTGCTCAAACCTTGTATCTTTTCGATTTAATAATGAAACCCAAAATGCTTGTTGTAGTTACTCTTTTGCAAGGATATTATGCATTATACTTCTCTACCAAAACATAACTAATCTGTTCTTTTATGTAGGAATAGACAATGACTCAGCAATCACTCTCTGCTTTCTGTACCATCTCCTACCAGTGGAGCAATATTGAATGGGGCTAACTAAGCAAGTTTAAACTCTGGTATCTAAAGATGTTATAAAAAATCTCCATTAACACTGCTTTTCTACATGCTACTATGCAATTTTGGGATCTAGTTACCCATGTCTTCTGGTTTGAATACGTGGGGCTATGTCCGCTACATGATGAGTTTACTGTTATCCTTAGAGTAATATGTAGCATGATGACAATGCTAGCAATGTTGATGCCTACTAGAGAGGTGATCCCCCATTTGATTATGGCATTTGACATCAACCCTACCATAGCAAGGTCACTACTGACTACAAAGGGCTTTGTAGATCTTGCTGCTAACTTCCAATTGTACGGCCATAAGCTGATGACTACCCCTTCATGGCTGAAGGTAGCAGAATTCAAACTGTTAGCATAGTTTATGTTCATCAACCCGTCTGGCCACAAGGATCTGATGATTAATGTAATGATAGAATAGATGGAGTAGAGAAGAATCCCTTTTTCGATGATCATGGTAAAGATAATCCTTAGGCTATATAGAATGACAGGTCAGTTCGTACGCCTTAATGGTAGTCTGCTTTTATTGGAAGTATGAGTTCTAAGATGCTTTTCTAGGTTTTCAACTTAGAAAAGCTGTATTTTTGCCTTAATTTTTACATGAGTCACCTTTGGTGAAGTTTTCAGTTCATTGAGCTATTTGATTTTACTTTGGACCCTAACTTTTGCTTAAACTGTCCCCTTGGGTTTTCAATTCAATGGGTTGCTTTAATTTTTACCTAAGCAACCTTTTACATGGTTTTTAACTCGATGAGCTTTCTTTTTTTTTCATTTTTTTAGATCTGGCTCTATGAGAAGTTAGGGATCTTGGCACCACCAATGATGATCCTGGCACCACTAGTAGGTGATCCATAGGGGTATGCACCTCGTAGCCATATGAGGAGAGGCTACACCTTCAGCGAGGTGAGGATGTTGACATTCTATGACTCAATTGATTGGATGGGGGCCATCCTTGAGAGTAAGGTTAGGTGGACCTATCCTTAGTGGCACATATAACACATGACCATGAGAATATACATAGACTGTATTCTACTATCAAGATTTAGATGCTATACACATTACAGTTCTGCTAGAGTCTGTCATAAGTACAACCATACACAGACTATCCCTCAATAGATAAAGTTTAAGGGAAGACAACTGTTGTTCTGCTTTTTAAAGCATGTAAAGAGGACCTGGCCTCACCACAAGATCATGTTGGTAGAGATCCCAGGAGTTGGATCTGCTACAGATAATGAGTATAAGTTATGTGTGCTGCACCATACTTAGGATTATATATTGCATAAACTGTTGGGTAACCAAATTATATACAATAAAGAAAGACAGTGCTTTATGTTTGAAATTAGTATTACTTATGGTTAAAATCATGAACATGTATTCTATTTGCATTGATGAAATTAAAACATTTGCATGAAAAATGTTAAAAGTAGCACATAAGCCCCAATATGCATAAGACTTAACCCCTGTCATTGACCAGTCCTATGTGAGATTTTTTATCAATTATTTTAATACTCTCTTTTTGCTTTCAAGAGCTCTAACTTTTGTACACGCCATCCAAGCAGATTTTTAACTCATCGAGCAATCATTTTTTCTTTATGTCTTAACTTTTACGTTAACTGCCTATGCAGGTTTTCAGCTCATAAAACTTTTTTTTATTTTGCTCTTCTTTTTACCCTTTGCTCTAGATAAAATACCACTTCAGCCGATTGAGGTTAACAGGTTTGGAGAACTCATTCCCCTATAAGGCTGAAATACAAATGATGCCTTTGGACAAAATCTTCTGAACCAAGAATGAGCCCTCCTAGTTAGGTCTAAACTTCCCATAAAGGTCATAGATAGCTAATTTGACTTGCTTTAGAAATAGATCACCTTCTTGTATGGCAACAGGCTTAACCATCTTATTGAACGCATTTGCCTTGCACTTCTTATAAAGTTATAAATGATAGAGAGTCTTTATTTACTTCTCATCAATAGCAACTAGTTGTTCATATCTAGCCCTCTTCCACTTAGCATATAGCAACTAAGCTTTTAGAATAATTCAAAGTGACTTCAGCTCCATGTTGAATGGTAATATGGCTTCTATCTTGTAAACCAAAGAATAAGGGGTAGCACCTGGAGGACTCCTTGTAGTGGTTCTATAAGCCCACAAAGCAAATGACAACTGCTCATGCTAATCCTAATAAGCTTGCATTATTTTGGTTAAAATCTATTTGATTGTTTTGTTGGCTACTTCAACTGCCCTATTAGCTTGAAGGCGGTATGGAGAAGATCGATGATGCTTGATCTCATAACTCTCTAGTAAATCAAACACTTGGCCTTGAAACTGCATTGTATTATCGAATACTAAGTGATGTGGTACCCCATATTGATATATGAGATTCTTCTCTATAATCTTGCTAACCTCCTTTACCTCTAATTTATTATAGGATTCTGCCTCCACCCACTTAGAGAAGTAGTCAACAACCACCAGTATGTACCGATGCCCATTAAACGCATTAGGACGGATCTCAATTCTCCAAGTTAAGAAAGGCCATGACATCATTAAATTCTAAAATTCGACCGATGGTACGTGACTCAAATCTTTAAGAATTTGACACTCATGATATCACTACATAAATTATATGCAGTCTATCTTCATGGTAAGCCAGAAATATCCTTGGCGTAAGATTTTTCTATACGAAAAAAAACAACTCATATGGGACCTGTAAACACGAACGTGCACTATCTGCATGACCATTTTTATCTCTTCTCTGATATGCACCAAAGTTACAGACCGTCAACCATTCTTTTGTAGAGAACACCTTGATACAAAGTTAGTTGCTAGCCTTTGTAAAGCTAGCTTATCAGTCTTGTTAGCCTCTTCCGAATAAGCATTCGTTCTCAGAAAATTCATGATATCAACATACTATGGAGTCTTATCTTATTGGTCTAATACCATATGTTACACCCCAGCCCATACCTGGGGTAACATGCTCCCGTAGTATACGTAACGACCTCCCTTATGGAAAACCGCTACGTATCCTATAAAGGATACGTCACTTAAACCGAGTACTAAAATTCATATGGGTACACGATCCTGTATTTAGTGGTGAATAAGAGGGTAGCATGGCATTCAATCAAGCGAGCATGCATCATTCCCTGGACAACATACGTTCATACAATCATATGATTTGGTTAATAACAACTCATTTATATAATCAACAACAATCCAATACACACAAGGGGTTTCCTACTATATACATAACCAGTTAACCACTAAAATATAGTACTAACTACTGCCGCTATGACTAATACAAGCTAAGCTATACAAAAATGAAATGGAGATTGCGCAGACAGTTCCAGTACCACTTCGAGAATGCTTTCTCTGCTGATGACCCCTACCGTCTCTCTGGCTGCTCTCCTGAGGGCTCGGAACCTACGTTCATCAAATGATAAACGCTGAGTATAAAACTCAGTGGTGCTAAGTAACCATAGATAAACATACACATACAAAGCATCATATAGCAAAACCTTAATAACATCATAGAATATGTTTTCGACAATGCAATGTAAATGCAAACATGCCTTGCATTTTCCCTCATTCTCATTCTTTCAAACACTCTTATGTTCCTATAATTCTGCACATTCCTTTCGCACATATTGGGTCCCTGTATGTACCAGTACTCATCTCCCGAATGAGGGCATTTAACTGTATGGTGTTATGCACCCCTTTCTTACTGTATATCTCGAGACTCATCTCCCATTGGGAGGGCATTAGTTTATATGATCCCTTAACAGAATCCCATTAACATGATTGACCCAACATGCCCAGAGCTTAGCTCTGCTCTCATCACTCTATCTTTCCTTTCTTTCCTTTCGACTCTTTTCTTCCTCGACCACCATGCATGGCATGAACATTCCATCCAATATGCTTCATGATAGGGCATCAACCCATTCCATTATAAAAATAATAGAAACATCATAGCAATCATTTAATCAGTCTCAAGCATCTTCAGACCTTACTTAGGTCTCAAGATAAAGAAATAAGCCAAACAACATCACTAACCTATATAACTAGTATGTATATAACATACCTAGCATGAACCCATACATCCCACATAAACTAGCACAAACCTGTAAGAAGAAGCTTGCTAATGTAAGCCCGTAATCTCGGTATTATCGGCCTCTAGCGGTAACTTCTAGCTCTCACGCTTTCCCCAATGCTTAGGAGTTCTAATTTAGTGTTTAGAAGGGTTTAGGAGAGAAGAAAGTGATGAAAAACTAAAGAAAACCTTAATACTTATCCTTTTGACCGGTCAGCATTAATCGCGTATGGCCGTACGGATCTTGGTACGCCCATACCGAACTAAAACTTCTGATGCACATAACTCCTGCGAGTAACGGTACGCCCGTACCCCATTCGGTACGTACTCAATTTTCCTGATGCATCCAAATTCCTGCGAGTTGGCGTCCGGCCCTACCACCCCTTGGTACGCCCGTACGCCCTCCAGGACCTAAAATCCCTTCATCTGCCCTATTTGGTATGCCCGTACGGAATTTCGTACACCCGTACCCCTCTCAAAACTCCCCTAACTCTCTCTTCCTATCCCAAACTAATGCACCTAACTCACCTATTAAACACAAACACTCTTAAAACTCATTCATATCATACCTAACACGGCGGTTTCCCTTTACACTTCCGAGAAATCTCAAGAAAGCAGTAACACCCTCACAACCCAACATCCTGAATCATAGAACACGTATCAAACCCATAACATCACATTCCCATAAACATGCATTCTCACATTAACAACATCACATCATATTCATTAAATACATACATACACATATACATATGTATACACCCTAGCAATCATATACATACACACAAACTACTAGGGTCCTAAACGCAGGTGTAACAATTCTCTCCCCCTAAAAAGAATTTCATCCCCGAAATTCCAACCTAAACTACGAGGAAAACAACTAGGGATACTTCTCTCGCATCACTAATTCTCGCTCCCACGTAGCATCTTGGCCCGTATGATGATTCTATAGGACTTTCACTAAAGGAATCTGCTTATTCCTCAACTGTTTTGTCTTTCTAGCCAAAATCTGTACCGGTGCTTCACTGTAAGATAAATCCTGTTGCACCTCAATCGATTCAACTGGAAGAACATGAGAAGGATCTGACCGATACCGTCATAACATAGAGACATGAAACACATTATAGATACAATCCAACCTTGGGGGCAAGGCTCACCTGTAGGCTAATGGTCCTACTCTCTCTAACACCTCGTAAGGTCCAATGAAACGCGGACTTAGCTTCCCTTGCTGACCAAACCTTAGGATCTTTTTCCACTGAGACACTTTCAAAAATACCTTATCTTTGACCTCATATTCTATATCTCGTCATTTCAGATCGGTATAGGACTTACATCTGTCTGACGCTGCTTGTAATCGAGCCCTGATCAACTGTACTTGCTCTTCTGCCTATAATACCAAATCAGGACCAATTAATCATCGTTCACCAACCTCATTCCAATACAGTGACATCCTACATTGTCGTCCATATAATGCCTCAAAAGGAGCCATTTGTATTCTAGACTGATAACTGTTGTTGTATGCGAACTCGATCAGTGGTAAATAACAATCCCAGCTACCTGACCATTCCATAACGCAAGCACGTAACATATCCTCTAAAATCTGAATTACCCTCTCTGACTGGCCATTGGTCTAAGGATGGAAAGTAGTACTAAACCATACTCTGGTGCCCATGGCTCTCTGAAATGTATCCTAAAACCGTGATGTAAATCGAGGATCTCTATCAGACACTATAGAGGATAAAACCCCGTGCAACCGAACAATCTCATCAACATATAGTCCAGCCAATCGCTCCAAACTGTAGTCCATACGTACGGGTAGAAAATGAGCTACCTTTGTTAATCTGTCCACTATTACCCATACGGCATCATGTCTGTTCTGTGTCATCGGTAACCCCGTAACAAAGTCCATCGTGATCTGATCTCATTTCATACCAGAACTGGCAGAGGACTAAGTAACCCTACTGGTACCTGACATTCTGATTTAATTCACTGACATATCAAGCTACACACTCAGTTATGTCCTTCTTCATACCCATCCACCAGTAGTATTGTCTCAAGTTGCGATACATCTTTGTACTACCAGGATGATATGAACAAGTAGAACTATGAGCCTCCTCCAATATCTGCTTCTTCAATTCCTCATCTGCAGGGATATACAATCTAGTCCCGTATCTTAGGTTACCATCACCATCCACTATGAAAAGTATAGTCTTACCCATCTGAACTTTCTGCAACTGTTTATGGTATTCCTCATCATCCACTGCACTTCTCTGAATCTGCTCTATCAACACTGGCTTCACTTGCAACTGTAACTGTGCTATCATACAATCAGGTTGCATCGTAAATGAACCATTCAACTTTCGCATGTCTTGAACCAACATTAACGGTGACTGTCTCAATCCTGCAAATATCTTGCGACTCAATGCATCAGCTACCGAATTGGCTTTCCTCAGATGATAATCAATCTCGCAATCATAATCCTTTATTAACTCGAGCCAGCATCGTTACCTAAGGTTCAACTCCTTTTGCTTGCCTAAATAATTTTAGCTCTTGTGGTCCGTATACAAGTAACATAACTCCCCGTATAAGTAATGTCACCAAATCTTCAGTGCAAAGATAATAGCGGCAAGTTCTAAATCATGCATCAGGTAGTTCTTGTTGTGCGACTTTAACTGCCTCGAAGCATACGTAATCACTTTTCCCTCTTGCATCAGAACATATCCTGAACCATTAAGCGAAGCATCATTATAAACCATAAAGTCTTTACCTGGTACGGGTAAAGTCAATACTGGAGCTTGAGTCAGATATGCTTTTAACTGATCAAAACTCTTTTGGCATTCATCTATCCAAAGGAAAGGAATATCCTTTCATAGAAGAGTTGTCAACGGCATCGCAAGCATCTAGAAACCCTTGACAAATCGTCTGTAATATCCGGCTAAACCTAGAAAACTGCAGACTTCACTAACGTTCCACAGAATCGGCCAATCAAGTATAGCCTCAACCTTACTCGGATCTACCCTGATACCTTTGGCTGAAATCACATGACCTAAAAATGCCACTTGCTCTAACGAGAAATCGCATTTTGATAGTTTCCCATACAACTGTCTCTCCCGTAGCCACTGTAGTACCAATATCAAGTGTCCATCATGCTCCTCTTGAGTCTTCAAATACACCAAAATGTCATCAATGAATACTATGATGAAATGACCTAGATAATCCGTGAAGACCGTATTCATTAATGCCATGAATACAGCAGGTGTGTTTGTCAACTCGAATGGCATCACCAAGAACTCATAATGACAGTAGCGAGTTTGGAAAGCTGTCCTCGCTATACTTCCTTCTTGAACTCGAAGCTGATGCTATCCTGATCTCAAATCAATCTTCGAGAATACTGCAGCATCTTTCAACTGATTGAATAAGTCATCAATACGTGGCAACAGATACCTGTTCTTGACTGTCACTCGGTTCAATTATCTATAGTCAATACACATCCGCATCGTACCATCCTTTTTCTTAACAAATAAGACTGGTGCACCCCACGGTGAAACACTAGGTGTGATGAACCCCTTCTTTAACAACTCTTGTAACTGAACCTTTAATTCTTTCAATTCCAGTGGACCCATGCGATACGGTGCTATGGAAATCGACTCGATGCCCGGTAATACTTCTATTTCAAACTCAACTTCCCATCCTGGTGGTAGCTCTGACAATTCTTCCGAGAAGACATTTGGAAAGTCGTACACCATCTGGATATTAGCTATCTGTACCCCCTTCTATTTCACATATGTCATGTGAGCAAGTATTGTGTCACAACCCTATCGTAAAAATCTCTGTGCAGTGACAGTTGAAATCACTCTGACGGTTACTGATGGCACATTACCCTATATCTTTACTGTACCATGTTCTGGATGTTGCAGAGTTACCATCTTCTGGTGGTAGTCCATCACCGCCTTGTACCTGGCTAACCAATCCATACCCAATATAATATCGTACTCGCAGAATGGCATCTCTACTAAATCCGATAGAAAACATACCTCATGCATCATCAGAGGACACAGTCTACACACCTTATCGACAATCACATCCCTTCCTAATGGACTCAATACCACTATCTTACATCCTAACCTCTCACTAGGTAAATCAAGTAATCGAGCGTATCCCACATTAACATAGGAATGTGAAGAACCCGGATCAAATAAAACCAATGCATCATGACCAGAGATAAGAATATTACCAATCACCACATCTGAGGCACGTTGATCATCCCGTTGCACCAAATTATACACTTCGGCAGGAACTCTGATAGGCTGATTAACGGATCCCTGACTGGTGCCGCGACCTCCTCCATCACGGCCTCTCCCTCTGCCTCTACCTCTCTCAAAGCTCTGAGAACTCCCGGTACCAGGTCGTATGATTGGACCTTACTGAAAAGATCACCCTTTTGAAATAGTGTGCGTAGGCATATCATATGGCACAGAACACTCCCTCGCATAATGACCTGCCCTGCCATATCAGTAACAGAGATCTGTTCCCATTCGGTAAGTCCCATAAGTACGGCATAATCCCGGTCCCATACTTGAACTACCACTATATCCTGTGGGTCTCCCACTCTGTACACGTCTGGGTGGCAGTGACCTAACATCAACAAGTCATGAAGAAACAGAACCTCTGAACTTGCCCTTTTTCTGGTGCCCTAATGAGGAACTCGAGCCCCTGAACGGTCTCCTCAATGACTCTGTATGAGCATTCTCCTTTAAGATCGTCCGCTCCTGGTTCAGTGCATTTGCCATCAATGCTAAAAAATCCTCATACTGAAAACCCTGAACCAAGGCCCGAATCTGGAAGTTCAAACCCTGCTCGAACCTCTTATATCTCTCTCTCCCAGAAGTTAGTAGATTGGTTACGTAGTAGGCTAACCATGTGAACTCTTTCTCGTAATCCACAACCGACATGTCCCCCTGTCTCAAATCAAGGAACTCCTATAACTTCTTATCTGTATAAGTTATCAGTACATACTTCTGATGGAATGCCCTCTAGAAGTCATCCCAAGTCAGTACTGGAGGATCTACCATGCTCTGTGGGATAGTCTTCCACCACTCGTAGGCATCCTCCTGTAATAAAGAAATAGTGTACTCAAACTTAGCAATCTCGTGGCACTTCAGGACCACCCCTTGGTATGCCTATACGCCCTTCAGGACCTAAAATCCCTTCATCTGCCTTATTTGGTACACCCGTACGGAATTCTGTACGCCCGTACCCCTCTCAAAACTCCCCTAACTCTCTCTTCCTATCCCAAAACAATACACCTAACTCACCTATCAAACACAAACACTCCTAAAACTCATTCACATCATACCTAACACGGCGGTTGCCCCTTACACTTCCAAGAAATCTCAAGAAAGCGACAACACCCTCACAACCCAACATCCCAAATCATAGAACACGTATCAAACCCATAACATCATATTCCCATAAATATGCATTCTCACATTAACAACATCATATCATATTCATCAAATACATACATACACATATACATATGCATACACCCTAGTAATCATATACATACACACAAACTACTAGGGTCCTAAACGCAGGTGTAACACCATAACTCGTTATCCCTCATAGCAAGGAATCCTTGATTGCTCGATGAACACAAGCTGAACTTGACACTGCGGTCACTCATATACTAAGGACAATATGGCCAAAGCATAAGCTATTTAATTCTCATCATGCGGAATATGAAAAAAATTACATGAGCTGAAATTACAAATCATGAACTTCATGTATTCAACATAAGGCTTGAGCCTTTCTTCTTTGACATCCCAATTGGGCATGGACTGGTGAATGATAAGCATCAAATCACTAAATACCTTTACATCTTGGGCATCAATCATTAATAATGCTTCATACTTATTCATGTTATTAGTGACTAGGAAGCTTAACTACTTTGAAAGCATGATCAGTTCAACTTCACGAGTGATCAGCATAACCCCTATGCCTGTACCTCTTCTGTTGACCATGACGTTAAAGTGCAACTACCATTTTTGGACATTGACTACCCTTAAGTGCTCATTTGGGAAATCTAGTTTAAAATTTTTAGAGTCATCTACTGACTTGGATGTTAAAAATTCAACAATTTCTCTTCCTTTGATCACCTTCTTAATGATGTACTACACATCAAACTCTGGTAATAGAATTAGCCATTTAGGAAGCTTCCCCACTAGCAAAGGAGCCTTATACAAATACTTTATAGGGATGACCTTAGAGATCACCTAAACTTGGTATGATTGGAAGTAGTGTTTGAGCTTTTTATTAACTTAGACCATAGCCATGGATAACTTCTCTATAGTATTGTACTTGCACTCTATTGGCAATAGCTACTTACTCAAATAATAGACTACGTGTTCAACTCTAACTTCATTCTCTTAAGCAACCATAACACCCACTGATTCCTCCTCTAAGGCTAAATAGAGCAATAATAGTTTTTCCGATCAAGGCGATTATAAAATCAACAAATTAGAGAGGCAATACTTCACCCTCTTGAATGTGAACTAACAGTTCTCATCCTAAACCAAAGACTATTTCTTTTTCAAAAGCTTAAAGATAGACTTACATATAGTAGTGAGCTTAGTAATGAATCTGCTAATGTATTAGAGTTATTCTAAGAATCCCTTGACTTCAATCTCAGTTCTAGGAATAGGCATATCATATACCCACTTTGCCTTGTTAGAATCTATCTTAATACCCCTTTGATTGATAACATGACCCAACGGATTCTCAGACATCACTCCAAATATACACTTCTTCAAGTTCAACTTGAGCCTATACTTTTCAACCTATACGAGAAATCTATCAAGAGTAGTTGGATGCTCTTCCCTAGTGTGAGACTTCACCATCATGTCATCCACGTAGACTTTGACCTTTTTATGGATTAGATCATGCAATAAGGTTATTGCAACACTCTAATATGTATCACTTGCATTCTTTAGACCGAAGGGTATGACCTTGTAGTAATAGGTCCTTCATTCTATGATGAAAGTTGTCTTCACCTTATCAACAATAGCCATGCAAATCTAATTGTACCCAAAAAACCCATCAGTAAAGGAGTACATAGCACTAGTAGTTGCACTATCAACCGACAAGTTGATATAGGGTAAAGAAAGTCATCCTTTAGATATGCCTTGCTCAGATCCCTGTAGTCTATGCAGACCCTGATCTTGCCATCTTTCTTTGGAACTGGAACAATATTGCCCAACTAATCGAGATAGTTAACCATTTCAAGGAACTTAGCATCCAACTACTTTTGGATATCCTCCTTAACTTTCTAAGCCCATTTTGATTAGAATTGATGTAACTTCTACTTTGCTGGCTTGAACTCAAGTCTGATCAAAATTCTATATTCTGTTATAGTTCTGTTGACACCAAACATATCTTAATAGCCTAGAGTAAAGGCTTTTATATGTTGTTTCAACACTAATGATTTTTGTTATCTCATCAGGGGTTAAGTCATATGCAATCTGAAGAGGACAAGGCTTATCATCTGTGCCAATGTTAACAGTTTCTATGCGTGATGCATTAATATTAAAAATGCTTATGATCATCCATAATGCTATCAAAATACATATCACAAACATAAGAAAAACTATTTTTTATTACATTAAATTTTGAATGGATTACATCATCATCAAACAGTACAGAAATAGGGACATCATCATCCTCATACATAAGCTCATCAAAAGTACTATCTACTAAGGTGGTAATATCCTTGTAGACCTTTTGAAGAAGTAGATCCCCCATATCCAAACTGTATAGCTTTGACTACAGTACGATAACTATAATAGGTTTTAACTCAAGGTAACCGGTGATGAGATTAGCAACATCACCAAAGATTTGGAAGTCATCATTAAGGCTGATACTGGAAGAAGTGGTAATAGCCTTCTTGGATGCTGTCAAGGTTGACAAGTCACAAATATCACCAAAAAT
This sequence comes from Dalechampia spathulata, assembly GCA_948192965.1. Classification (NCBI taxonomy): domain Eukaryota; kingdom Viridiplantae; phylum Streptophyta; class Magnoliopsida; order Malpighiales; family Euphorbiaceae; genus Dalechampia; species Dalechampia spathulata. The sequence goes on along the minus strand of CANYBF011343654.1, from coordinate 443 downwards.
GATGAACTACTTATCAAAGAAGTCATCTAAGTTAAGTAACTTGAAAGCATGATTATACTAAATTTTTCCCTGGACAAAGGTGACCATCTTGCACTCTTCTAACTTGTCTAAAGTATAGGGATCAAACCTTATGCAATATCTCTCCTCTTACATAGTTGTAGGGATGTTGAACTCCACCAGACCTTGCTGGTATTGACCCAAACCTCTGTTAAGCACAAAGTTTATATTGTGTATCATTTTCTCCATAACGGGACTCTGTTGGTATGAGTATAACTTAGGTTCTCCAATAGTGGTGATCTATGTTAGTGTATGCTTAGAGCATCATGTGTATTTGTACTATACGTTTTTCATTAATAAAGGCATTATTCAGTATATAGTACAATGTTTTGGATGAACTTGTTTTACTTGGAGTATTAAACTATATATTGAAGTCCATGATATTG
>CANYBF011343468.1:0-10174 GCA_948192965.1 Dalechampia spathulata | reverse complement strand
AAAATTTAGAAAGAAATGAAGCCCGGCCAATCAAAAGGCATCATTGTCCTGTCATAATGTTGATGCAATAATGTATTAAACAATAATCATCTTCTCCGTTATTTCAGCAAAAACAAGATGACTACATGATTGCAAGCAATGATGATCCGAAATTTCATGCAAGAACGTAGCTCAATGAAGAGTTGCTTTCATGGGTGTGACGTTTGGGGTTTAAGATCTCATGCCCAGACCTAAAACCTCAAGATCTTCCTAATGACAATCGTGACCTATAAACCCCATCAGTATATACTGTCAAAAATAACAGGTGAAGTTAAATAACGAATAGCTTCGTAACTGTCCTTGCTTCTATAGGTACAAGTTGATTATGCGGTACAAAGCTTGAAAAAACAAAAAATAAAATCTAAGCCAGCAAGTTAAGACAAAATTTATTCTGTCGTGGATTACGCCGATACTGCTCTGGGATTATGGAACCATCATGTCAGGCTCGACTCCCGACTTGATTCGTTAATAGATTGTTAGTTAATCTTTCTTGAATGAGAAGGCAGCTGCGAGGGCAGCAGCAGCTTGAATGCCTTTGGCAGATGCGGTAGCTGGTCCATGAAGCTGATGAGCTAGCTCAGGAAAATTAATTAGATTGGCTGAATTGCCCTCTATTGTTAAAGTTGCAACATCATGAGCCCTAGCTGCCATTTCTGCTGTTAGTTAAGTACCTAGTTAAGTACCAAGCCAGATTCTTGACGTATTCTTACTCCTCTGTATGTCGGATGCCTTCCACCATTTTCAGCGTTAACATTTTCTTTGATCATTCTCTTTCTTCAGTTTATGTATTCCCTTTGTATCACAGCTTTTATCGTGTTCCGGCTTTGTGAAATTCATTGCTAGAGAAAAAAGAAGAATAAGAAAATGAACTGGTTGTTTGAGCTTCACACTCCATGTTCGAAAATCCTTGCCTCTATCCTGTTCAAATAATATATTTGTTTACATCAAAAATAAAATTATTTTTATAATCCAAAGTAAATTAATTAATTAATCAAAAATAAAATTATTTTTATAATTTAAAGTAAATTAATTAATTAATTAAATGAGTTAGGTTTTATTAATATACTATTTATTAAAGAAAAATCCAGAACCAATAAAGAAGAGATGTGATAATTAACAAAAATGATGAAATTATTTTTTGAGAAAGTTTATGAACGTGATGGTTAAAAAAATAATGAAATTAATATTGTAGAAGTTTCTGGATGAAAATTATCAATTTGGAGAAGAAGAAAGAATGATGATATAAATAGTAAATGAAAAAAAAAGAGACCAATAATCATTAATCAAAATCGTGAAGATAAAATTACTTTTAAAGTTATTAGATTGGTAAGTTTTTTTTTAATTTTCAATTCACATCATCTTTTTATATTTTTACAACATCAATTTATATTTTCATTATCTCTTTACATTTTCACAAACACGCTATTTTATTTAAAAGACATTTTCTTATTTTTAAGCTTAGTTCTTTATAATAAGCAAGTAGGATATTCATAATCACTTAGATTAGAAGTTAGAAAATGTAACAGTTTGAAAATGTGAATAGAATTAATTGATTTAATCAATATATAAAGATATAAGTCAATTATAGATAAATATATTTATATTATAAATATCAAGTTAATTTATGTAATATAATAACTTTAATATTATGAAATTTCTAATGAAATTATTACTTTTAAGTAAATTATATCATATTAATTAATTTAATTTTTATATAAAAATATAGTTGGTATTTATCCAATAGCTAACTTTTAAATCTTATATCTTTAATATAAATTAAATCAATTAATATAATTTAAATAAAAAAGAAAAAATTGTTATTATATAAGTTAAATTTAGTCAACTCTAATTTCTTAGAATAATTTAGATGCAGAATTTAGGAAAAAAATGATAATTAAATGATGAAATGAGTTTGTTTATTTCAAAACATTTATAAAGTATTTTTGTTGTTTGAATTTAAGTGGTAGCAAATAACTTCGTCATATATATTTAAAAAATGAATTCAAAACTTTAGATTTTTATAGATTTCAAATATTTCAATTATTAAGAAAACAAATAAAGAAAATCTTTAATAAATACAATAAATAAATAAAGATAAATTTATAAACTTGTCAACCTTTGAAGTGTATAATCAGACGTAAGATAAATAAAATAATGAATTATATAAATTGTGAAGTCTTATTAAAAAAATATCGATAATGGAATATGTGAATAATTTATCTTAATATATTAAATTAAAATTATTCTAATAAATAATAAACATAAGGTATGATATTGCTTACATACGATAATTTCACTTTTTTATTATGAAAAATAAATCATGTTAATAAAATTTTATAAATATTTATATTTGGTAATAATTTAACATATTTATTTTCATTATGATATATATATTTTTCTCTATTATTTATTAAATATAAATGAATAGATTTGTAGGAACTTCAAAAAGCTTTACATTTTCATTTTTCTCTTTTAATATTTATTTGGAAAGGTGTAAAATAAGGAAGGAAAGAAAATTTGAAGGTAAAATATGAAAGGAAAAGTAAATTTTCTTATTTACAAATGGAAGGAAAATAAAGGAAGAAAGAAAAATAACACTTATTTTTCATCCATTTCATGAAAAATTTTTCTCAAAAAATTTTAAAAATATAAAAAAATACTTTTTAACAAAATCATGAAAAATTAAAAATTTTAATTTAAAAATATAATTTTTTTTAAAAAATCATAAAAAATAACATATTACTTATAATATATATTATATTAAAAAGATATCATTTAAATGTATATATTAATTAAATATTTGAGATATATATTTAAAATAATATATCTTTTTTATATTTCAATCATCTTTAATCTTAAAAATATATTTTTATAATAAAATATATGTATCGTATATTAAAAATAATAAATAAAAAATAAAAAATGATGAAAATAGTATTTTGAAAAATAAAAAAATTGAAAAGAATATTTTAAAATAACAATGTCATAATACTTTTGAATTTAGTAAATATTTTTTTAAAAAAATGTGATATTTACGTAATTATCCTTTCAGTTGAACCCATGATCCGAAACGGATCAGCCAACAACTACCTTTCCACCCGAATTGCTTGGCAAAGCTGAGTGGAAGATGGTTGGTAATGGCACTACGGAGCTTATGATCAAGGGAGTCTTCAATCGGAGGTGGCTTATTTTTTATTACGTTTCTTTGCTCTCATTTGGAAATTAATGAAAGCAACACATTGAATTTACAAATTAAATTAATAATAGATAATATCATTTATTTTTAAATTTAGCAATAACAATACTTTTAAAACAGCTGCACATTGCTACAGTTAAATTGAAATTTAATTGCCACTGTACACTTTTAATTCCTTAGAATATCCTCTATCAATCATAAAAATGATATTATCTTGAAGTGGAATACTGTTATTTTGCAAGGTTAGTTATATAAAAAAAATCTAAAATTGCTCTCACTCTTTTTCTTTTTTCTTTTTTTTACCTTAAATGTTATATTCCTTTTTAGTAAATACCAACACAATCCTCGAATTGTAATAAATGGACAAGTAAAACGATGTCATTCTAATTTTTCCTTACTGGCATAGCGACATTATTTCCTTTTGTGAGAAAAATAGTGAAAAAGTTGCCTTAGATCTAATTTCATACCTAGTTGTCCTTCCCCTTCATCTACTTTCGTAATGAAAATGCAAGAGAAAAGAATTTGTTGAAACATGTGTTCATCTTCTTTTCTCTATTGTAAATTGAAGTGATTTTTTTTTATTTTAATTATACCTAATGCTTCGTCTTTCTTTGATTTGAAGTGTTGTTAATTTAACTATTAAAGGCAATAAATAGAGAGATTAGACCAAATGAAGAAAACAAAGTGAACAAACCTTCATTGGTATAGAAAGTAGCAATTTCAAGTGTTATTGAGTTATAAAATTCATTTCATACCCATAACTGGTAAGATCTTAAACATTAGTTTCAATTTTAAAACATTTACATTCCAGCTTCATGAAAAGAAAACACTTCTAGTAAGAAAATATGACTATGTGCTGCTCTATTTATGTTGACAAGCTACATGTACTATCTAAATTTGAAAAAATAATGTTCGTAGTTGAATAGGTATGGTTTCCTACTTTTCGTAATTAATTAGCTTTAAGTATATGCATTGTTGTCTACACCTTTATTTCTAGGTTCGTATTTACCATCTTTATTTAAGTCTTGCTTTATGCTCAAATCTTAAACCCACTTTGATTTGCTTGACAATCTTATACAACTAAACTAGGCAAAATAAAAACATATGTCATTTTAGGAATAATTAGATGTGTGACATGTACTTCATATGTAAACATGACATATTTTCTTCCTGTAATTTTGATGTTAGCACATATTACTAATAGTGAATTTCTCTGATTTGAGATTGACATATGCATTTCTTCTTTATCTCAAATGCTTTATAAATACCCAATATCTAATCATAAACATTGCACAAATCCATTTACAGCTTTGATATACAATAATTTCCTCCCTTTTCTTATTACTTGTAATTTTTTAACCGATATTTATTTGTTTTTTTTACAAATAATTACTAGCTTTTATTTTTTACTAATATATTATTTTTTTATCCATGTCTTTTCTCAAAAAGCCTTCTAAAGCTTCTTATCGCAAACCTTTGAATGGTATGCCTTTTTAAAACTTTTTAAATATTCATTATTTGAGAAACCTTTTCTTCATGCATTGGTGTGTGCTTTTCAATGATGTTATTGGTGCTTTCAACATATTAATGGTGGATTCTTTTAATTGTTGCCCTGTAATTTTTAGAAAGATTCAATTTGTTAGCTTGCTTTCACAAAATTAAAACCAACTTAGATTCATGCATTCTAAAAATAACCTCAAATTTAAATGACAAACCCTTTCCATTTATTATTAGTGATGATTTCTTTTATATTTGTTTATCATACATATGTTTTTTTTATCAAGCTTTCATATGATAAGTTGTTGCATGAAGTTATTAGTAAGCAAGATTTGCCACAACCTACATTTGAAATAGAACAAATTAATGATTCTAAGTTTCACTACAAATCAACTTTTATGACTGAAGACCTTGGTGAAAGTAAGCATATTACTACCTTTACAAATTTTGATGGTAACTATTTTGAAGAAACAAAGAACTTAGCTATTTATGGTGTATTGAATACATTGAAATCTAAATATGGATTTGAAATCCTAGACTTTAATTACACCTAAATGTTTTATTATAAAATCCAACTTGATATCTTATTATCAAAAGACATGCAAATGTCAAAAGAGTTATGTGAAACCCTCGAAAAGAAGGTTATTGACCTAGGAGAACAGCTTAAATAATTGAGTCATAATAGTGAGAAAAATAAAAATTATGTTTTCAACTCTTTTGTTTAAATATCATTGTCTAAAATAACAATATAGTCTTACTAAAAAAATAATTATGAAAGTTTGTAGCTTGATGGATCAAGTTGGGTTTGTTGATGAAATAAATTGAAGTTATATTTGTCATGTTTGTTGAAAATAAATTGTGTTTTCAAAATGAAACAACTTAAAAGTTCATAGACATTGTTTTTGACTGTTTGTCATGTTTGTTGTGATGTTGGATTTGTTATATTCTTTCTTGCTTTTTTGTGACATGATATTAGTTCAATATAAGGCATTTGATTACATGTTGTTCTGAATGCATTTGTGGAACTACTTTATCATTATGCTAACACATCCACTTTGTGAGGAAAGTGTAGGATCTAATGTTTAAATATAAAGTTATGTATTTTATTGTCTTCCACCATTGAAGAAAAGTAGCTAACTATTTTTACTATAGCCCTACGTCACAAGGATTAATTTATTAAAATAATTTATCTCAAAAAAATAGTAAAATCCATGCTTTTATATTTTAGCATAAAACTACTACATGCATATATCAAAGTAACACGAGGAACCACTATAATATCAAATAAGATATGAATCATAAATTCATGCTTGCTAATTATGAACTTACATTTTTTATACTAAAATATGTGTGGACATTAGTTTGGAAGAAAAGCAAGAAATAATGATACAATGGCCCGTGATAGTCAATTGTTTGCTTTATTTTCGATTGACATTAAAATGTCATTATAAGGATGGCTACTATCGTCAAGGGATGAGGCTTTATGTAAATAAAGATAGAATAAATATTCATGAATTATATTTTATTTTATTATTTTTGGGGTGTGATGGATGAAACACTTTGATATCTCTTTTTACCAAGTTTAAATATGCTCCTAATGCTCTTTAGGGGAGTGACTAGTTGAGTTTGGTGTCATCCAAAAACTAGTCATATGACAGACACTAATAGTGTTTGCCTTTTTGTATGGATTTATGTAGGATGTTCTCCTTGCCTACACATGGAGCATGAGGATTGAATCCTTGTAATCCTTTATTGTTCAATGAAAGAAGTAGCTATATTTATCCTCATGTCCCACTATTCTTATTTTGTGTCTTATCATATGATATTTTGTTATGCTTTGTGACTATGATTGCCTTGCTATGCATTGTTTATGATTATGTCATGTTATACTATGTATGCTATAGACAAATATGCCAACTCAAATGTGAAAATTAACCTCTTTGTATATGTACATGCTTAATTAGTTGGCTAACTTGTTAAGGTAATGATCAAATACAAACATCACATAGGTCTAAGAGAGAGGCATTGAGCTAGACCCGTTTTAACTACTAGCATATTACTTTCCCCTCACATTCATATTCATTTCATTCCAGTAATAACAAAATAACTATATACATTCTTAAGATCTATCTAGAACTATTATGTAAATGCCAAGTTTTCAACTTTCTTTTTTTAAACATACCCATCATTTTTTCAACTTTTTTCTTATTACTTGAATTATTAATTTTTTTTAAACATATCCATCATATATTTGGCTACCAAAATTTGTATAAAAGATTCTTATTAGATTTTATTTGATTTCTTTTTTTTATATGGTTTTCTTGGTTGATGATATAAAAATTCAAAAGAAAAAAAATTCCAAAATAAAGAAAGTCAATCAAATTTTAATTGAGATTGAAATATAAGAAAAAATAGACTACCGAACACAATTTTATAATTTTTCATGAATTTTGTGATACAAATTAACAATGGCTATCAAAAACTAATAAAAGCACATTTTAATATTCTTAAATAAGAACCGCTTCAACTCAAATAGAAGCTAAGATAAATAAAATAAAAGAAACCCTATTATAGCTAAAAATCTTGATTGGTTTTTCTAGACCTTTTTCTATCTCTTCATATGTTATTCTAAGATTTTATATATTTTTTTGAATTTAATATATTATTCTAATATTAGATACATAATAAATTTTGGAAATAATTACAAATATTTTACTTAAAATTTATTAAAATATTATAAAAGATTTATCAAACTTTCATTTTATAAAAGATTATAAATAATTTAAGTTCATTAATTTTAAAATATTTTTAAGGAAAAAAGTTGAAAAGATTTCATCCATCTATTTCTTTTAGGTATAATATATTTGTGGATTCTGAACTTAAAAGATTTTTTCATTTTGCTCCTTATATTTTAACTTGTTTTATTTTAACATCTCAATTTGTTTATTCATATACTTTTGTATACTTGTTGTTATTAATTTATTTTTCATTTAAGATATATGCAATATATATGTCATATTTAATCATTTTTAACCTTTAAATTTATTGTTTTTATAAAAACTAAATGTATAACATAAACAAAATTGAGGCGTCTAAATGATAAAGATTAAAGTTTGTATAGAAAATTGAAAAGTTATGATAAGTTTTAGTGTTAAAGTATACAAATAAGCAAGTTTAGGTGTTAATCTGAAAAAAGTTGAAGTAGAAGTCAAATGAAAAAACATATCAAGTTCAAGAGGTTACATATGTATTATGTCATTTCTTTTATGTTCATATTAATTTATTTATTTTCCAAAGCATTTTAATAATATAAATTTATAAGTTCAAATTTATTTTAAAATCAACTTAATTGAAACATAATTTAAAGTATTGAATTATCAAATAATTGGTTATAAAATTCTTTTAATGAACACTATTTGATAATTATTAATTATTTGATTTCTCCTTCATATAGATTGATCCAATGGTTAAACGATGGAAGTGCATGGTTAACTAATACATTATTTATTGAAAAGTATTAATTAATTTAGTTTTTATAGCAACATAATTTTTTAAAAAATGTAAAAACACTTTTTTTATATAATCTCAATACCACCAGCCTTATACACTTTCTTTGATCACTTTCTAAGGCTAATATCAATTTGGAGCCCATCTAGTATCCCTGACTCCGCCCCTAGTTAATATGTCCTAAAATTCAACACACTAAAATTTTACATTGTATTATGAAAGGATAAAACTATAAATTGAAAGTTAATCACTTGTTAGAGATAGATAAATTGAGTTAAGAGATAATATATAAGATTAGATTAAAGATAAGCTTTGATTAAAAGCATGCTGAAAATAAGAGGGTTATGTCTCTTATTGTTGTATAGTTATTCCTATCTTTCATTAATAGTCATCTAAAACCATCCTACTTTCATCGGATAAAATTAAGGTTGGAGCTCATGGCTTTGGTTAAGATTCTACCACTGATATTATGACAATGATATACGCATTTAATGAATATAATAAATAAAGATAAAATTGTAAAATTCTTATTAGTTTTTTCGGATTTTAATAGTACTAGATAATTATATCTTATGTTAAAAATAAGATAGAAGGAGTGACATGTTACGAGCCCTTAATTATACACATCACAGTTAAGAGTACATAACTAATTACTAATATGATTTTAGATTATAAACACCACCAGCAAGCTAGCTGAATTTATTCTGTTTTATGTGATAACTTGCGTCGTCCCTTGGAAAATGTAATAACTAAAAAAGCTAGTACTTGATAAACTTAACACTTAAGTCGGCAGAATTTGTAATACCAAACTTTTAATATGATGAATGTCACTTCAGCGGCCATGACAAGAAACCGATTCTGACAGTGTTATCGCTGGAACCGAACCTGCTTCAGTTGGGAGATCAGCTGTTTCTTTTGTTTCATTGGTGGCATGGCCGAAATCCCTGGATTTGATGATACAGTTGAGGTTATCAGGCAACTGAGCAGCTCCGTCTAAAAATTGCATAGCACTGGCCGTGCTTGGCCTAGCTGCTGCCACGGCATGTGTGCACAACATCCCAAGTTTCAAGATCAGTTCAGCTTCATGTATCACATATCTATTACCTAGTCTTCCATCAACAGTCTCTAAGATGGCTCCTCTTTCCCAAGAGTTCATCACCCAATCGAACAAAACCATTTCCTCTGATGAGGCTCGGGGATTGATTGGCCTTCTTCCACAAACAGTCTCTAGCATGAATACACCAAATGTATATACGTCAGCAGCCGTGCTTGCTTTGCCACTTAGCGCAAGCTCAGGTGCGATATCTTGGTGTTCCTGCCACGCGGGTTGTTTGCGGATCAAACCCATGATCATACAACTTGGCAAGGCCGAAATCTCCCAACCTTGCATTCATTTCATTGTCCAAGGGTACGTTGGCAGGCTTGATATCTCTGTGAATGATCACTTGAACCCATTGTTGATGTGTTGGATTTTTAATCCAACAGGGTAAGGAATGAAGGAATGAGAGAAGGAAGCATAAGAACTAGAGATAAGAGAAGAATTGTAAATCTGTATCTTCATGCCCTTTTCCATTACAATTCATATATTTAAATAGACCTATAGCCTAGGTGTTGCAAAATAAGGACAGCCGTCGCATGGTACTAGTGACTACTGTAATACCAAAACAAGACCTTAGTACAAAAACTGTCATGTAGTGGAGTATCAGTGTCAACTGTATTTCTATTTCCTTTTATTATATAATAATAAAATTGATATTTAATCTTTGGACCTTCGTCGGTATGTAACAATACCCCCTCCTTTGCAGCATTCTTGTCCCCAAGAATGGTAAAAGTCTGGAAATTGGACATTGATGTAATCATGATCGTCCCAGGTAGCATCGCATGATGGCAAATATTGCCACTTAATCAAAAGTTATGGTATAGAGCTTCCCTCAC